>VTPC01086700.1:0-15402 GCA_011009095.1 Ignelater luminosus | reverse complement strand
TCAAACAGAAGAGAGGTTTTAAAAATTGTTCACAGCTTCTCTTTTGACTGGCGCGTGCACAAAATATTTCCGTTTTTTCCATGATGGATTAGAAAGCATGCGTCATAATCCATCATGGAAAAGTTTAAATGTTAGTCACGGAGAGAATCTTTTTTAAATAAAATGCAAGATAGTTGAACAATTTTTTATAGAAATTTTGAAAGATAATAGAAAAATGGGCAAAGCATAACATTACATTTACCTTTTGCTCGTGATGCAAACTGTTGCTAAACAGGTTAGCCGCAGCGTAAATAAAAAAATATCATCTTCAGTTTACCAGAAAAGTATACCAGACAGATTTAGATTTTTGAAGCTTGAAACTTAATCTGATAAAAGAGAAATAAAAAAAATTGGGAAAATATAAAACAAAATAAAACTACGCTTCTTGGTGTTATTAAAAAAAATGCAGGTAGTTTGACATGTAAACCTTTACGATAGAAGCAATACCCTTTAGCCGGGAATGAAGAAAGTCAAGGTTTACGTATAAATACTAAGGGTATTAATCGACTGTAACGTTAGCAAGAGTTGTCACATAAAATAACTTCTGTGAGATGGAACATACCTTCATTTCGAAAAAAGTTCCATATCTCCATGGGAGATTACTTTGCTCGTTAAGTCTTCTCAAGGAAGCTTGACGCCAAGTAATACCAACTTACAATTTTGCAAACAGCTCCCGATTTTTGTTTAGCTGATGCCAGAACCCACCCTTGTGGTCAGTTTTAATATGACTTCTATCTTCACTTGAGTTTCTGTTTTCAATTTAATGACCACCATGCAATAATCTCTGTGAACCTAAATAGAAACTAAGTCGATTTGGTAGCTTTAGTAAAATAATTCTTAGGTTCAACTGATATACTGTCTGGTTGTAAATTCTACTAACAAATCGTCGAAAGCTGCAATGGACTCCCCACTAGCAATTTGCAAATATCTTCATAGAGTTTTTGAAACAATTACTCTAGAATTGAAACATAGAAGTTCAAGCCCTATATCTGTATTTGATACGTTGATTGTTAATAATAACCTGAATACAACCAAATAATAATTTTATTCTGGAAATCGAGAGTAATAGCCTTGTTTCATTCCTCCATGTATTTGTCACTTGCCATACATACAGTCTACTGTAAGGATTTGCACACCTACAAAATAATAACTACGTACATTTTGACTATCATCACCGTTCAGCAAAAAAGCAATATGTGATTAGCTCATTTGTACATCTAGCAATTTCTGTTTCAGTACCAGAAGACATTCAAAGCGGGTTATAACATTTCTGGAGCAATCTTCTTAAAAATCGTTACAATAGAAAATTTTTCTAAGGAAAGTGCTTCAAAACATGGCAGTAGCTATCCCCACTACTTTCTTATTATATATTCTAAGGTGACAAATTGTGCACTATACCGAGCAAGGTGTATACCATACCATACTTCTTTAGTTCGATTAACACACGCATTACTGAACATAATCGGTATATAATGTATGTTAACGATAAAGTGCGAAAGCCGTTAGTGTTATTACCTAGGTAATATGCATATTACCTGACATACTCGGTTAAAGTGCAAAGTTTTCTTTGAATTTTCCAGACATTACCTAGTTAATAGGCGCATTAATAAGTGACTATCCGTTAAAGTGCGAATAACTTATTTATTTAGATGTACAGAGAGAAATTTCTCCCTTGCTTCGCACATCCCCTTTTCCAGCAGGCTGTTCGTCATGCATTGCCCATACGTGCCTATTAGTATTGTTTACACTGCTCTGCTTCCAAGTCGAGTCCTGTCGGTTAACATCAGTGCCCAACTACGTATTGTGATTAAAATCAAACGCAATTTACTTCATCCGTGACAATGCAAGTACCTACTGCTTTGCAGGCTAATGCAAAAAAAAATCCAACGCTAGTCTTTTGAGTAGATTCAAAATATAACAGTATTTTAATGACAAAACTCTAATTGGGGATGTAAAGCAAATACAAACTTTCAGAACCGGGTAATCGAACAATATAATGAAGTTTTTACAAGGTTGTAAAGAACTCATAAAACCATTATCAGATTGTAATGTAAAGCAAAGACAAAGGACAAAGATTCACACGATAAATAATTTGACATATTACTATATTCAATTCATTTATCAATTGGTCAAGGCGGCATGCAGGGACAAAACGATAAAAGCATTAAATCAACATATGGTAACACGCAAGCTGAGATAAAAATGTTTTTAAATTTGCCCGGATCTTGGCAACAAAAATATAAAGGCGAAAAAAAATATATAGGTAAAGCCAATGATATCATCTCATTTATTGATGCCAAGTAGATCTCATTGACTACCGATCTCAGTCTGACTGCAAAGTTTAAATAAGATCACCTGACGAAATTTGTAGTTTTGAAATCTCTCACGTCAAAACAAGCCGTTGAAGTAGCCTATTGACATTTGTCTTTTACTGAGAGCTTCATGTATGTTACAATCAGATAATAGACGTGAATGGAATAATAGTGGTTCATGGCAAGAACAAACAAAGTCAAAGCCAAAACAGTGTAGAGCAGGTAAGCCAAGACAGTAAAAGTATGCTCACTACTTGAAAGACTGATAACAGAACTGGCAAGTGAAGCGAGAAAGTACAGTTTGTACAATTCATGAAGAATCGTGCCTACCATTCCGGAATTATAGGCAGTTCCTACTAAGTCATGTTTAGCGATTCTGCAAAAGTTGGACTTGCCTCATCCTTAATACCACAAGACATTCTTGAAACGATAGCAAATGAATAGCATCTTGAAAAATTAGAAGCTAAATAACAAAAGATATCAAACATTTTTCACAAATCATAATGGAACCTCCCATTTGTATTGTTTGTTTTAAAGACATATCAGGTGTCTATACCTATTCTAAATGTAACAAAAAAATGCTACAAGTGTCTGATACTAGTCACTCAATTGCTGATAAAGGCGTCACCGTATGAATTAAAGTACCAAAAATAGACAGAGCACAGATTGATGGTCGTTCAATTTTGGCTGTTGTTCTTAGCTAAACAGACTACAAACTTGGCACTACAACGGCCAATTAAAAACAATTATACGCAAGATCTCAATTGTGTTTGTAAAGAAAGATTTCTTACAAAAAAGGTGTTTCTGACGTAGAAGTTTCTTTACATCAAAGTGCAACAAGACAGTCTCTTGATTCAGATCGACGTTTTAAAAAATGCGTCTAAAAGTCTAAATGCGCTACCAATAAATGTGCCTGTCGCAAAACCAAATTGCTGTGCAACTCAAAGTGTCACCAGTTCACAGATTGCACCAATAAGTAATTTTCTTTCCTTTTTATCATATTAATGCTTTTTTAAACGTTCACATGTTGATTAACAAGTTAATAATTTTATTAATATGGTATGTTTCGAAGCTTAAGTATTTTTTAAATAAATTTTGATTTGAGTAGATCTGCACCGGTCTGTTTATAGTTGGTGTCCTTATAGTACAGTAAAATTAGCTCCCAATCAGGAATCCAAAAAAAAGTTTGAGTGTCCTAAATTGTTCATTACTCTTTGCTCTAAGCGTAGTAAAAAGTTTCCGCAGCCAGGGCGTCGGGTTTGGGAAAGGGGAGGGGGAAAGGGGTCCGAAAATTGTATTTCCTCAGTTTTTTTGCAAATATCTCGAAAACTATTTAATTTAGAGCTTACCTTCTCCTATAAACAATTAAAGAACGTAAGATTTTCCACAACAAAGGTCATATGCATTTTTTTTGCTACACTCTATAGTTTAGAAGATATAGAGGAATAAAATTTATTTTTTTTGGATCCGTATATAGACGTTGCCAGCATCAGTAATATCATCTGCCTGCGCATTTGAGTTGTTAAAAATTAGTAATTTTCTTCTTAGATCCTCATCACCTTAGACTTTTATAAATAGGGCTGTTTTCTCTTTCCTATATGTATATTGAAGACACAGAATCGCAGCCTCTAAAGGCATAAACACACAATAAAACAAGTTTCATGTCCCCTATTGTGAGTTCTATTTGCACAATCATCTTCAAGCTGCAGTTGGGGAGAGCAAAAGTAATTAACATGACCAATAAGTCAGTGTCGTCCCCTACTACTCCCACCTTCAATCCTTTTTGAGCTTCTGGGAATGCTATTTGAACATTCAGAGTATCTGCCTTATCAGGGTCTTGGAGCACCTTACACATCCTCTTTCCTTCACGTGAATTGTCAGGAGGGATATTAGATGTTCTTAATTTTTTAAGTTTGCAAGGAACTCACACATTCGAATGTGGTTCTTTACTTTTAAATCTACATTGACAGCTGAGCGAGACCTCCGCAAATGTTCGGCATTTTTAGTATTTAGTTGTTCTCAGTAGCCATCGAACACGACAACAGCTTTTTAGCAATGGGAGGAGACATAGTCACAGTATTGTTTGCAAATCAATCGGAACGTCTACATCTCTTGAACTATTGTATGTAGCTAAGAAAAATGCGTAGGACCTTTTTTGTAGAAAAGCTTACGTTCTTTAATTGTTTATAGAGTAAGGTAAACTCTAAATTGAATAGTTTTAGCCCCTTCCCCAAACCCGACGCTCTGGCTGCAGAGATTTTTTACCAGAGAAAAGGGTAATGAGCAAATTGGGTCACTGAAACCTGTTTTTTTTTGGATTCCCGGATTTGGTGTGTTTTGGTCTAGTTTTACTGTACTATTAGTCTAAATAATAAGAAAAGGAAATAACAAAAAGGCAAAATTCAATTACAATGTGGTAATTATAAAACTTTACAAGATATGCTTACAGCATCTGGTATACCAAACAGCGGTTTTTCAAGAATAAAAAAAACTATTTTATACTTTTTACATTGAGTACTGAGTAATCAATAAAAAGAAATAGTAATAAACTGAAAATCCGCAATAATGTGTAGTCATTATTACTTCACTTTCTTTTGATTCTCTTCTTACTAAATAGTGGTGTTAATGCAATAACATTTTGTATTCACGTCTTTATATTACGGACCCCTGTATATTTCAATTAATTCCACCTCGTCACTATGTCTCAATATGTATAAACAATCCACAGAAGTCTTTGATCTACGAATGTTGATTAGTGAAACTGTTACTATTGTTGTTTTCAAGCAATTGTGTTAAACCCGTCATATACGGCTTGTCTACCTAATCAAGTGCACGCATACTACTCTGTGGTGAATATATCGGTTACATCCTTCTATACCATTCTATTCATGTTAATTGGTTAACTCTAGATTCCTAGTCAAATGATTCCTCTACATTAACAAACAGGTAAATACAATAGAGGTGTTTGGTTTAAAACTAGACAATGTCATTGGAGGTGATAATGTTGCATTTGTTTCTTTGTTTAATTATTTACAGTTTGAAATACAAACAGTTATTAAGTATAAAATGCTAATTAAGTAGTTACTCGTTTTAATTATAAGTTCAAAAATTCATTTATGGCATCTCTACAAACAAAATGCTCAAACCAATTTAGTGAAATCTGAAGGGATTCCTAGGTTTGCATAACATTGCTATTTTCACACAGAATTTCATTTTGTAGTTAAACGCTGATATAATTCAAAATTAATTAATTTACTTTATTCCATGATTAAACCTTAACTTTATGCGAGATTTAACAATCAATAAATATTCCATTGTCTCTAGGGATTCTAGAAAGTACATTAATAATCGAGAGAAATTGCTGAAAACAATTACACAGTAGCGGTCGCTACTGACCTTGTTTTACTCGAGAGCTAAGGTCACCCTTTAACCCCCAAGTGGTTCCATTTACCAGCCTCATGCATCTGACGCTTAGCTTTCTAATCGGTGATAGATTTCGAATTAGGGGTTGTCATAATGGTATTTTGGTGCAATGTTATGCTAACGTTTCTCACATAAATTGCAGATGCAACGTGCAGTTGATCTGCCACCCGGAATCTGAGGTAACACATACTAACATTATGTAAATTTAACGTCGTAATGGTATTTAGATTTAGGTTAAAATACATTTTACTGTCACGAATGATATACGTTAAGGAAATTCTTTGTGTACAATTAAATTTGCTCGACTTCAACATTTCTAGCTTTCCACGAATTTAATGTCGCAAACACAATAAACCTTATAATTAATACATCACCTTTAAATGCGTTAAATAACGGTTTGTTATTTCAAATACATTCATGTATTATATAAAAGACTGTAATGGTTTCAAAGAAATCAACAATGGAAATAGATTCGTCAATAAAGTTACTTTGGTATCATATCTGTCAGCGGTGCTTCACCTTTATACCTTTTTTTTAAAGGAAAATAAATGTCAAGCTTTCAAATAATTCCATGAACTGAAAAGATATACTTTTGTTCAAGTTTTCTTTTTTGTTAAATCTCTTTTCTTTAAATAGAAAATACTGAGTGTTCTTTAGAATACTCTAAATAACTTTCTAGTGCGCTTGTTTAGAGTATGGTAGCAAGTAACATTGTTGATCATTTCATGTAGTTATGACGTTGAAGCAAACTGCAAGACAATCTTGATTGTGACATTTTGTCGAAATTCTGATGCTTTTAACTGCAAAAGGCTGTCATATCTTCTTACATTTCGGTTGTTTTCAGAACATGTTTAGAATTTTGGATATCATTACATGAATGGAACACGTAATGAAGATGCCAACAGGAAGAGCAAGCAACATTTATGAGAAAAGAAGAAAAGGAAAATCGATACAAAACTCTTGTAATTTATAAAAAACGACCCTGTTGATCAAATTCAAAATCAAGGAGAAAAGACAAAAAATATCATAAAAGCCTAGAAAACCACGAAACAAGGCAAAAATTAAAAACAGAAACAGCATATGTTATTCTTAGCCTTACCTATTCTGTTGTTCAGATAGCAGTGCTTAAGATGCTTAACTCTTGTTTTTTTTCGAAATGAAAATGCTGTTTTGTTCTTGTCTTTCAAAAAGTTATAAGATCTTTGCTCGTATTAGTTTTGCAGTACATCTAATACAGTTACTTTTTTTTCCGCTCACTGTTATAGATAAGTCATCAGATAGTTAATCTTGTTTTCTATAAGAAAGGAAACCAAAAAGAAAAAATATTTGTGGAAAGAGCATTTAAAAAACAATAGAGATGGGGAGTGCTATCAAGAATATAAAATCCAAAAGGAGAAAGTTAAGATAGTTGCAAAAAAAAGCCAAAACTAAGGCATGGAAGGAATTGAGAAAAAGAACGAGGACGAAGGCCGCAAGAAATGCTACGATGCTGTATCACAAGTTGAGAGGACTGAATAAGGAAAAGAAAAACTCGTTCAGCCTAGTTCTTGAAAAGATGAAGCGGATATTTCGAGCAGCTTTTGGGAGCAGAAATAAAGAAATTTTACGGACATAACAAACAAATAAAATTTTGAAATATTGGAGTGACTGTCTCAACTCAACACAAAAAAGGTGAATTTGGCAATTGCAATAATTGTAGAGAAATATCACTTGTGTGTTTCGCGTATATAACTATGTCTAGAAAGTAAGTTCATTTTCTATTTCCCGCCGTTGCAGCGATGCGATTGCAGTTCCGCGCATGCGCGGCAATGACCTTGTATCGTTACTAAGCGATTGGCGCCATTTTGAGTTAGTTATCTGCTGTTATCGTGTCACAGTGCTTGTTTATAATGGCGAAGGTAATTGAAAATTCCGCCGATTGCGAGATTAGATCAGTGATTCGGTTTCTCAATGCGAAAAATTTGAAACCAGTGGACATTCATCAACAGCTCTCTGAGATGTATGAACAGAATGTAATGTTATTCTATGGTTGTGAGATGGGTAAAAGAATCCAACAATGGTCGTGTAAACGTGCACGATGAAGGAAGAAGTGGACGTCCATCATTGGTTAATGATGAACTTGTTCATGCAGTGAATGAAAAAATTAGAGGAAACCGTAAGTTTACGATTTCTCTTCTTTCTACGGAATTTCCCCTAATTTCACGATCCCTTCTTCATGAAATTGTTCATGACAAACTGGGATATCGAAAGCTTTGTGCACGCTTGGTACCGAAAACTCTTACCGAGGGTCACAAGAAAAAACGCCTAGGTGCTGCTCTTGAATTTTTGACTCGTTATCACAATGACGGGGACCATTTCCTTAACAGTATAGTGACTGGGGACGAGACTTGGGTAGCCTATGAGACACATGAGACAAAACGGCAATCGATGGAATGGAGGCACACATCGTCACCAGCAAAAACAACATCGAAGCCGAATTTGACAACCCGGAAAATCATGTGCACAGTGTTTTGGGACAGATGTGGTGTTCTTTTAGTGGACTTTCTACCACGGGGCGAAACAATTACCGCTATTGCTTATTGTGATACGCTAAGGAAACTGCGTCGTGCAATTCAGAATAAGCGCCGTGGAAAGCTCACTAGCGGCATTTTGTTGATTCGTGACAATGCTCGCCCCCACACTGCAAACTTTACACAGCAACTTTTGACTCAATTTAGATGGGAACAATTTGACCACCCACCGTATAGTCCGGACCTTGCTCCCAGTGACTTCTTCCTGTTTTTAAGCCTAAAATCAAACCTCGCTGGCAAGAAATTCAATGACGACGATGAGATTAAAGAACATGTTGCAACTTGGTTACAGTCACAGGCGTCAACGTTTTATGACGAAGGAATACAAAAATTAGTGCCACGCTACGATAAATGCTTACAAAATGGTGGTAGTTATGTTGACTAATAGTTTTAAGTCTACAGATTCTTTTGCAATAAATTATTTTTCCTAGTATACATTTGTTTTATTTTACCAGTAAAAATGAACTTACTTTTTGGACATAGTTATAAAATACGTGAGAGAATTATAGAAGAGCGAAAATAGAAAATACCTTGACAAACACCTAATCTGGATTTAAAACAAGACGGTAGGCAGGTAGCCTCGAATAAAAAAAAACTCTACTGCTAAGCTCTTGATAGCGTACAAAGAAATGAAATATGGAAAACTGTGGAAGAAACGGATATCAGCAGCAAACTGATAAATATCACTTAGAACTTATGCTGTAAAACGGAAAATGCATACAGTGAAGAAGGTAACTATTTCAAAAGCTTCTCACCTGTAGAGCAAATGGAAAAGGCTAAACGCAGTCAACCTAGAAATGGAGTGCACACACTTGAGATATAGAAAATTAGTATTCGATCAAAAATCAATAAACTACTGCAAGTTTGACCAACAATAAAAAAAAGTATCATAACGAACTGGACCAGAATCATCTAAAAATAAACCTAGAAAGACTGGAATAATAACAATAGCAAATGTTCCAGAAAAATCCAAAATAGAAATAGAAAAACAAAGCGTACAGCTGAAGTATTATTTAAAAGCTATTATAGATGAAACAGATAATACAGAAAAATAAACAACAAACGGAATTAGTAATGTAAAATCAAACGTTGTTTTAATAAAAAGGAAGTGGCTAAAAAAATGAACGGCCACATCTATGAGGAAATCATAATACCGTTGCAAGTCATGAAAAGAAGATAATGAGAAAGAGACATAGCCAAAGTCTTAAAGGAAAAAGGATTTAGCTGAACCCAAACAAATCGAGAGACCAAAGACAGAGATAAATGAAGAAAGCTTATTACTCCTACATCTAGGCAAAAGGTCACGAGATGAGTAAGTTACTTTTCTTGTTTAAAGATAAGCCTACAGAACACTAGTAAGCCACGCAAAAACGTGACCGTTCACCGGCTGTTGATAGATGATCAAGAGTCTTGTTAGTTTTCATATCTTCGTGACCTGGTATCCACAACAAGGTGACATTTGTCTAAAATTGAAAAAGTTTGCAGACATCTCTAAAGTACCTTTGACTCACTGTTAAATAAACTTAGATTTGAAGATGCCTGGCTATGTTTGCTCTTGAGACGTTTCTTCGTGAGCACTCTCAGACATACTGTTCAATGTGAATGTTATCTTATCTACGAGTTTGACAATTAATGTTATTTGATCTATTCCTGGATTCTTGAAAATGCCAACAAAGCATATTACTGAGTACACCCAGAAGGTCATATTATTATTATTTAAATGTAAGGTTTTCAATCCTACTTTATTCTTGAACACTGTATCTCAAAAATGAATTTAGAAATTTATGTGTTATAGAAAATTTAATTCTTTTCTTTCTATTGATTTTTAGTTATTTTAACGCCATATTGCTTAGAAAAGCCGACAACAAACAATATGAATTCCTACTTAAAGTGTCTAGTATTCTATTCTAAAAATAAAAATCTTTGGGTCGTACATTCTACCTCCATTATAGAGTCAATGCACGTCTGCTAACGAAAAACTTCCACCAGCTTATGTAAGTCAATTTAAACGTAGTAGACGAACCCAATTATGATGGTTCAACGTTAAGCATAGATAGGCTTGCATGGTCGTAGTAGGGCAATGTTCTTCAATGGCGATGGTATGCAATAAGAGCGTTTGGAAGATTTTGAAAGTGAATGTGATAAAGAAGAGCAGGTAGGTTTGTTTGGGAGACTTATGACTTTAGACTATTGTTGATGTGATCAATTAGTACATTTAGTTTGTTTGATTGAACATTATATGAGCTTTGTTAGAAGTAGTTACGATAGCTGGCAAGAACGTCACTGACCGCAATACTAAAGAGAGAGACACAAGTCAGATTCTAAACTTTCGGAGCTTCTTAGCTTAACAAAGAATTTGTAATAACTCGTATAATGTTCTCCCATTTCCCCCGGTACCGTTAAAAGCTTGAATAAGTTGTAGTGATGACTGCGTCTTATAAGACTCACTATTTCTTGAAGACTCGTTTTGTACAAATGACTTGTATAACTTTCTTTATATGTAGAATCTTTTCTTTTTTGGGGAAAATATTACTCAAGAGTATTCTTCTTTATAAAGTACTTTTAATAAGTTGATGCAATCTTCTAATTTACTATTTCTAAATATTAAGTTAAGTTGCATTTCTGCTATAAAGCGTTACACAAAGGAAACAAATGCTATAAATGTCAAGAATCACAAATGTAAATTCAATAAAAAAAAATACTGAAAAATGTTAAAGTTAAAATACATGATCTGCCTACAAAAAAAGAAAAGTGTGCGTCCAACTTCTAGTCTCTTGAGAAAGGTGAAAACAAAAGTTTATTCAGCTTGAAAACAGAGTTAAAGACCTTTATCTTCACGAGTTAAACAATAATTTGTTGTCACAACTACCAAATTAATTTCTGCAGAAATTAAAATAATTACTTCGCATTTTCTGCAATATAAACATAATTATTTTGATTAAATTGTAATCAGTTATAATGATAGATTAGTACCTTACATTCAACAAATGGTTTATTGTTTTGTACGTACGTATATAATATAAAAAACCAAATAATGTTTGATCATTAAAATATTCCAGTATCAGTACGTTAATTAGTATAATATAAATAGAATTTCTTGTAAAAGGTTTGCTTACTTGTATCTCCTCCCTAACAATTAAGTCAAATTGGAGTTCCCCTTTTTTACAGTGTTGATAGACCTTTACTATAAATCATTTCTCTTACGTACTATAATAGCGTGAAAATGTCGTGTTTGCCATCTTTATCTGTCGCTTGCTATTTTACCTCATTTTTTGAATCCTATTTTCTAGATGATTTTCCCATACTTCTTCCCAGTTTAATATTGACCTCCTTTGGTGATCTACGATCAAAGAAAGTTTAATCTCGTCGTGATCTATTTTTCATGTTGATACAGCAGCTTCTCAATATCACAACGTTCAATATTTGTCCTATTTTCCATAATCTCGTACTGTTTTGTTGTGTTGCGTTTTTGGATATTATTTATAATACTGACTTATGCTATTACAAACGTATTATCATTGTTTAATGTAATTTTTCGAATCCCGCCTATGAACATTCGATATTCGTAACGTGCTCAATTCCTCTATTAATTCAAATCAAAGCATTTTTGAAGCCCTCAAAGTTTGTTAAGTACCTGATAATGTGAACCGCGTCTATTATTCTGCGATTTCCCCTAAATTCGTGTTGGTATTCTTCTATCTTTGATTCAGTCACTTCCCCTTCAGTTTGTTATACAAGATGGTACTTAATACATTATTCCTGTTTAATCGTTCAGGTATTTTATTATTTTACAACTATAACCATTTTTTAATATTATTTTTCTAATTTTTCTAATTAAACTTTAAAATTATGGTTGATGTTTATCATCTTTTTGAGATTAAAGCATAGCCATTTTAGTAAAAATATTTCAAAGACATCTAGCTAGCCAACGTTTTCTTACTTTACATTTTCTTATTCCGCCAAATAGACGTGCATAAAGAAGCAAAGAAAGATCAAGACAGAAATTAAATTCATCAAATAATGTCAGAGGTGAGTATTTTTCTGGGAAGATTATCTGCTGAAATGTCTCTGCCGCAATTTCGCTTGACTCATGGATGGTACGCAACAGTTGCAACCCAAAATTGATTCCTACTCTTGTATTATACTTATCTATCTAAACTTTGTTTAAAATTCCAAAATATTCAGGTTGGTCAATTCTGAAGATAATGTTCACTTAAACTTAATTGACATATTTGAATTGAAATACTCGCCATCGTAAGAAATGTCATTGTGAATTATGACTAAATCACTGTTTACTATAGCCTAAAAGAAATTATCCTCTCGTAGCTTGAACAACTGAAAAGATACAGCATTTTCAAGAGTTGGCCTGAGTAGGGTAGAATTACCTAGAGTTTATTCAAATCAATCCAGTGCGTTTTGGAAAAGAAATTCTTATAAAAGTAGGTTTGCTTAATATAACGAGACTGAATCAAATACAAGTATTTAATGAAAACTGTTGGTATTTGTTTAGAATCAAACAGTAATTTTTGTTTTTTTTAGAAACGATTACAGTTACCTGGTCTTATTGTATTAGGTGGTTGGGAAATCGAAATCGTTATGGTTTTATACAGAAAATCTTTTTTCTGTCTTACCATAGTATTTGCTCAATGTTTCCTATTTCTTCTTTTATTTTCATTAGGCGTGCACATTATTCTTTTGGTTTTCTGGCTGTATTTGATATGATTGCAGACTTAATCCCAGAATGACTAGCAGTTTGTTTTAGGGATAGAAGTCTTCAATAACAAACTTTAGCCTCATTATAGAAAGAAACGGAAATTACTACAGAATTATTGATTCTAAACTCAACTCAAACCCTTATCAGCTACAAGAGAAATTCAGAGATCTGTTAAGAAGTCAAAAAAATTAAAAGAAACCTAAAGCAGTCAAAATACAAAGAAGCTGGGAAAAATCGAGGAAAGCCAGGTAAAGGGAAAACAAGTTAGAACTGAATGAAAAAGTTAGTGAAAATTAAAAAGGAAGGTTTAAAATACATTGAAGATGAGATTAATCCGGTGGAGCAGAGCTAGGTTTGTTTGGGAGTTTCATGATTTGACTGGAAAAGAATTCCTATACCAACCAATATTCAGTTTTTGATAGGAGAATTAAATGTATCTAGTAGACATTGAGTATTATATGTTTTGAGATTAAAGTGCAAAATACGAAAGTTTTTTTTCCCCCATACTATTTGTTTACTGTTATCTTCTTTATTATTTAACCTAACATCCTGAAGAGCAGCAACATATTATTTATGATTACTGGCATTTTGCAATCGTAGGATTTAATCGTCTTTCTTATTTTCTATCCTTCTCAATCTATTTAATTGTATATGTAATAGTTAGAACATCTTGGTATTTTGCAAAATGCATGTCTTTTCTAAAAACGCTACCTGCATCTGGTGCTGGCATGAATTTCTCTGGATAGAATTTTTAAGACTCCAGAACATTCTGGGTGCATCAATGAAAATTCCGTCAGATACCTCCACAGAAAATCATAAGAGTTGACGTCTAGTCTACAGAGTGGCCAGTCCATGCCATGCCCAAACAAATGTTTCCTGAAACCAAGTTAGCAATAGGGTGTGGACATGCTCTATCGTGCATATACTGGTAGTTTCAAACCACTTAGCGATAGCGTCATGCTTCAGGTTTAAGAGTCCCGTCGTGCTCTTGTTTAATTATTCTGAAAATTCTTAACCTTTTTGATTTGATTTTTTGATTATTTTCTCATATTGTACACAATGGATGATACTCGTTGACAAGTATCTTCCTGATATTGATAATAACATTTTGAACTGAAGTAAACTTAAAGTCAAAAATAGATATCATGATCTATTTATATAATGAGGAGAAGGTTGAACGTTTTTAATGTGTAGATCACATTCGGATGTATTTTCACATGAATATTCAATGTCAACTGTTCCTTTCTTCAATTTTTCTACCAATGGAAGAAAAAATACAATTGTCAAGTTGATTTTGATATGACTTAAGGATAAGAATAATTAATGCAGCATGAGCTTCTATGACTAGTCAAGTTCATAAACTGAATTTTCCAATCAGGCTTTGATCATTTTAAAATTTATTTTTAAGTCTCAAAGCAAAATAAACAAATGGCTTTTTTATTATTTTCTGCATTACCTGACTGATCAATAATAAAGATCTTTTTTTTATTAAATAATTCACCTATCGGTGCTACTTATTTTTTCACTAACAATAAGTGCTAATTAATTATTACATCCCTTTGCGTAGGAGAAGGATTGCCATAAGTACAACATAAATCAATTTATGATTGCGAGTTCCATGTTTGAAACTGACGTTTTTGTATATTATTCAAACCTTGAAAGCTTGTAGCATTAATTTGTAAATTTAGATGGTGGTTTCTGGAGAGCTACTGATTTTTCAGAACTAAAAGGAAAGCAACTTAGTAGCTACGCTTGAAGTATCAGAATTTTACGTTATCTTTAAAATTATAATAAGTCTGGATTCTTTAGAATTATGTACTTTAACTACATAGATATTCATACCTTAATTGTGCATTCCTAGCATAGTAGCAATATATCAAATAAACCAATGCTTTTAATGAAGAATTAAAAATTTAAGTATAAAGAAACATAGATAATTGTCTTATATAATGATGTAAATAAATTAAAACAAATTTGAATATGAAATTTAAACTTTGAATGACGGTTTATTAATAATGTACAGTATTGTAAAATTTCTTATTGTCCCAGAGAAGGGTGAACGGCAAGGGTTTTATTGTGGCAAATATTTCCTTCAAGTACCCTACAAACGCAATAATACAAACGCTCACCGCATTTAAAATCACAAATCTCTGAATTTATTAATTTATAGGGTGTAAATGGAATTTAATTCAGTTTATTTCTCTCTTCTAAAACGAACTTTCAAATTATAAAGTCTTTTGCTGTTAGTGTTCTAAATAATTTTAAATCCCGACACGTTCTGGCACTTTAGAGATCTAGCATTATTAATTATGTGAATGTGTTTAATGTAGAAGAAGAGTTTTTT
>VTPC01086682.1:0-13273 GCA_011009095.1 Ignelater luminosus | reverse complement strand
ATCATAAAGGTTAATATTATATTTTCCATTTTAAACAGGAAACGGTATTCATAAAGGTTAAGAGGTTAGCCGGATAGGCTATACTAGATGACCTAAAAATCTTATTATTCTATATTATTAATATTCATAATTTAACAAAGAGTAACTCATCTTAATTGAATTAATATTTAAACGCTTTTATTTACAAGTCATTAAAACTAAATAACAAGATTTTAGAAAAACCATAATAAATCAAACGATTACCTTGTAGATACATGGAAATAACCAATGACCAAACACTTGTAGGTGCTCTTATAAATGTTAAACTGTCTTATTTTATTTATTTATAATGTTTTAAATTATTTACTGGAATTTTTACCTGTAGGCTAAGTAATTCTTTATTTTTAGTTGGCATTTCAGTTTTTTGAATTTCAAAGAAGATACCACTTTAATAATTTAGTAAATATCAAGAAAAAAAGTTATTTTTCGCGAAAGAGAAATCAATTTGTCCAACTATATTCCGCTACAAACCTTGGTTTAAAAAAACTTCTCTTTTTAATATTAATTCCCTAATTATCATATTTTAGCAAAGAGAATGAAACGGTTTGCCTTTTTCTTTTTATAGCTGCGATAAGATTTTCAAACAAAAGCGTTTTGGTTAAACATGCCGAACAACATGTCACCATTTACATGACGATAACAGAATTTAAATTTAAATTAGTCGATATACCGAATTAATTAAGGTTCTCTTCTTTTTGCATTATTATACCACAACAAGAATTTTAATCTTTAAATGTCATCAAATTATTCCTGATGGTCAACGTGTTTGTATTCAGCCGTTACATAACATGTAGCATTTTTAGAAGACTAGTGTCATATTGCACAGATCTAATACATGTTGCTAAAGGTCCTACATGCAACTGACAACGATAATAAAAAAGAGCGACATAATTTTGAAACATCAAACGCATGTACTTTCTCAATAAAATTAAAAAACATGACAGTGTGAGGCAAAACTCTTAAGTTGGTATCAATTATATTTAATGTTTTTTAGTGTAGCAGTCAAAACGAAAAAATATTGAATCAATAATCAAAAATAATGGATGCTTGATTGGTGAATGACGAGAATAAAATTATTCTTCCTGGGAGTACTCAAAATATTGGAAGAAGGGAATTCCGAAAACTACTTAACATAAAGAATACGAAATCTATTGAGAATCTGCAGACAAATTCATTCAAAATGATTTACGAGAAAAGATAATGGAATAGATAGTTGCAAATTTGATCCAACTTTTCGAGTCTAAGGTTGATTAGAATTTCACACTCTAACATCAAAACTCTTCTGATACCAATGATACTGCACTAACCAGCCCATCATTGTTGTCTGTTGGTTAGTGAAATTGTGAAAAAATTCTGTGTTGGATTTGTATGTCAATTTCAAGAGCACAAGCAAAGACTTGAAACCAACCAACACTAACATGTGCAGCAAGAAGCTTTTAATTCGTGGAAGACCTGCTTTTTTTACTGCAGAATTTATATCTGTTATGTTTTGTTGACTTTTCTGGGTTGAAGAGCTTCAAGGCGTCTAGAGTAGTACAACAAACTTTTCATTTTTCTAGCCAATTAATTGCTAATCAAATAAATAAATTCTCTGTTATACCAAGCGATCCAAAACCATTGATGACAGTTTGAATTTCCCGTATTACATTTGGTGCTGCCAACTTCCAAAACGTTCTTGGGGTATTGTGCGTTTTACGTGATACAAATAAAAAATAATTTTTTTACTGCAATATGTGAACTCTTCTGAGTTTTTGGCAAGTAATTACTTATAACAGAGAAAGTAAATTTAACTTCTTCGTAGATCCTATCATCAATTTTTATTTTTTCAATTTTGTGATTATGAACAATGGAATTGTATTTACCTTCCCAAAGCTTTTAAGTTTCTATAAAATGAAGGTAAATAATGTAGGGGAAAGACGGGCATAACGGAGCACCCAAGTTATTTTCAGTATAATTGCCTCCATCTATCTGAATTTCCACATTGGCTGAAGTAGGCACCAACATCCTAGAAGACGCGTGTACGTCAGAGAATGCAGTTGAGTGAGCTTCAGTTGTGTTGTGTTTTTGCTGAAGATTTAATCGAAGGTAAGTTATTGTTCAGTGTAATGAAGAGAGGACACTTAAGGTATACTTGTGAATAGAAATATCACCCGATTAAGTCTACTAGTAATAATAATTTGACTCATAACCTCTAACAATCGTTCTGAACAAAATGGGGTAGGGTAATATGGGGTACCCCATTTTGCCCGCTGTGTGTGTTCAGTAATACTTACAGTTATCATGATTACTTTCAGATGGTTTTTAAGTACGAACGCAGTATTGAATCCGCAAATAGGGTATTAACGTGCTTCACATAGTTTTGGTGTACCGCAAACTACATTAGAGCGCTACGTAGAAAAGGGTAGAGAAAATTCCAACTATGTTCTCACGAAAACATTCAGTTCTCAGCAAGAAAGAAAACTTCTGAGTTATTTGAAGAATATGAAAAAAAGGTTGTTCGGTTTGACAGTGCTGGAATGCAGACACCTGGCTTTCCAATTAGCTGAGCTCAATGGTTGTGTTCATTCATTCAATAAAGATCTCGAGTTGAGTGAAAAAGACTGGATGCAGGGGTTCTTACGTCGACATCCTGATGTATCAAATAGAACACCAGAGGCGACATCCCGCGCTCGCGCAATGGACTTCAACAGGGTTGCAGTCGGTCAGTTTTTCAAGCTACTTACAGAAACTGTGGAGAAGCATCACCTCACGGCCGATAAAATCTACAACTCGGATGAAACTGGGATAACGATAAACCCAAAGGGATTGTCAAGAATTCTAGTAACCAAAGGTAAACGACAAGTCGGAGCATTAACCTCTAGAGAGAGGGATGAGATGGTAACCGTCGAAATATGTTTTTCAGCTGCAGGGGCATGAGAATATTCTGGAGAAAAACTGCAGCAAGCGTTTATGGATGGGATAGTACCAGGAAGATAAGTAGTGTTAAATGAGAGTGAACGGATAGATAAGAATTTATTTTATTGTTGATTCCAAAAATTTGTAAAATTTTCAAAACCTCCCAAGGAAAACCAGATTCGTCTTCTTCTCGACAGATATGCGTCACAGACAAAAAACTTGAAGGTCATAAATTACGCTAGAGTTAATGGAGTCACATTGCTCTGTTACCCTCCCCACTGCACGCATCGCCTTTAAGCATTAGAAACCATCATGAAACCACTCAGTGCTTATTATGAAGATGAAGCACGAAAGTGCTCAGAAGTAATCTTGGTCGTGTAGTCACTTTACAGCAGATTACTAAATTATCCAGTGTGACATACCTCAGGGCAGCCGCAATGCTTACTGCCATTAATGGATTTAAAAGGACGGGAGTTTGGCCGGTTGATATTAACGTATTCACAGATGCAGATTTTTTGCCATCAAGTACAACGGATATACAAACCATTGAAGTACAACATGTACCTGAAGAAACAGAAGCCATGTCAGTGAATCCCAAGATCAAGGAGACTACACCCGAACTAGAATCAGAATTATCCTTTGATAATTCGAAATTAGATCCATCAAATGATCATGAGACAAGCTCCAAGTTCGTTAGAACCAAGGCCATAATTCAAGTTTCCAAGTTAAGTGACACCATAAAGAGGCTTTCACGCAAAAGAGAGAAGACTGCTATTTTGACGTCTTCCTCATATAAAACTGAACTTGAAGATCAATAAAAATATTTTCAACAGGAAACAAAGTTGTTCTCAACTTATAGTGGGATTATATGTATCATAAATTATGAGTCCAAACAAGGACGAAACGATCGTCTGGAGGCATGTTAGTCAATGCTTGCACGAATTTCTATTTGTGGAAAGACATTGCCATATATGCATCTTTGGGATGTTTATCTTTTATTTACGATGAACTTGAGAAGTCAGTTAAAAATTACAAAATTAAAAATTTCAAGGGAAAAGCCGTAGCAAAAAGAAACTTCTCAAAGACACTAAACGAAGTAAAGAAAAAGGCGTAATGGCTTCATCAGTCGAGGAATTATCTTCAACTGAAGTCAAATACAGACTTTAAGAAGCAGAATTACTTAGCAATAAGACCAAAACCTTTCTGAACCCTCCTTAGAAGGTACTTAAATGTCTAAACTAAAGTATTAGGGTTTACTTACTTTGTTAAGAAAATGTCGCGTTGAAAACTTGATCTTTCCATGAAGAGCTCTGTAAATAACATGCACAGTCAATCAGCAAGAGGCCCATATAAATTCAAGAAACCTGAAAAATTCAAAGTTTCTCCTGTCTTCGTTGGACGCACAATTCTTGTGTCGGCATCGATGACGACGATGACGAAGCCGTTCTATGTTGTGAGCAATGTAAATAAATTTTTGAGTTGGTCTTCCATGTATTTTTTACATAACCCAATTTTGCCCGGCATGGCGGGCAACACGGGAAAAATGACATATCGTTATAAATATGAGGTTTTTTGAAAAACGTATTAGTACCCCTAATTGAAGATCAATGAAAAAAGTCGCATGATGACGAAACAAAATCAACGTTGTTTTTAACAATGATCAGAAATTCACTATAGCGTTCATTGGATTTAAATAGATACCGTCTTTGACTGTGTTGGCAACGTTGTTAATTTCTCATTCTTACCTTACTGACATTGGCGACAGTCAATGCCACAGAAATGTCTGTCATTCTATCATATTTTACCGACCAAGGAAGTCGATTACAAAACAATTCTGTAAACTTAGTAACTTCACTATTCCTCTTTTTGTGTAGGTAAATACTTCTTGAAATAGCTATAGTTACAAATCACGTTTATCTTACTAGGTTTTACCGTCTTGGATTTAAGAGTTTAAGTTTTAAGTTCTTCGTTTTTAAAGAATATCTCATCCCTAGCAGTAACTCACGTAGAAAAGTCGTATAGTGGTAAGGTCAGGTGATCTATTTGATCACTCAATGGTATCTCAACGATCGATCTATTCCTAGAAAGTTCCATCTAAGATTTCTTTCATTCGAAAACCAAAATGTGGTGAGGCTCTATTTTGCTGCCACGTAAAGGGTGGTGACCACATTTGAGACCACCATCGGCGTTAACCGTTCCTTCTAAGAAATACGATTCAACAATACCTCCAGCACAAATTCAACACCATATCGTAATTTCATATGAACTGTCAGTAGTCCAATAAACGCAGTCCTGCCTATTAGCTTGCCCATTTAACTTAAAGGTAGCCTCGTCAGATCACAACACATGTCTCCAAAGATCTAGATCGAATAAGGTACCACTTGCTTTCAATTTCAGTTCATGCAACATGCGTTTAGGCTTCGTCGAGATTAGAGTGCTTGATATTGTTTCTGACATTTTAGTCTTAACACTAGTCAATGGCGGTCTATGTCAAACTAACTCGAAATTCTTTTTCTGTCCTTTACACCCGCTTCTTTGAAAAGTGTATCCACACTCTAACTTATTGACATATATTTTATTCGAAGACACGCTTCCTAGTTCGTGTATGCAATTTCAGCTACAGTTTGTAAATTATCTTGTATTCTTGCAGTTCATAGTCGCCCAGACTTCGGACACTTCTCGTCAACTCAAATCGCCCGGAATCCAAGAACAAATCCTTAGTAACTTGCACAGATTTGTGCTTCCTTTCGTCAGTATTACGTATATCAACTGTCATAAGCAGGGAATAAAAAATTGAAACTAAAATTTTGTTAAGTAATACAATTTTTACGACTTCATTATAATGGTTTTTATACAGAGTGAGTTTTTGCCGATGTTTAGTATGGGGATCTAGAAAACTAGCGGAGATAGAGAGACGATTAAATGGGAAAAAAACTGCAGCTTTACGAGCTCAATTTAAGGAGCTCTTTGTTTTTTGGAAAAAATGCATGGCTAACTAGATATCTCGCAAAAATAATTTTTTTGTTATTTTCTTTGGCGCCTATAGCTCTGTTATTATTGACTTTAGAAAAAATGTGCAAAGAGAAAAGTTGTAGATAATTATGCGCTTAATAATACAGTATAACCAAAGTTTTTATTTAAGCTGTAGTTTTTGAGTTACGACACAAGCTTATGTTTTTTCTAATGGAAACCATAGTCGCCCATGACTTTATAAAAAAGGCCTTTTTTCAACGATTCTAACGATATACGACTTGACATAGTTACTTTTATAAATAAATAAATTATGGCCTTGTTTTTCTTTTCATTTTCGAAACAATTGATAAATGCGCGCATGGCGTCTAATAATAAAATAAAAAGTTAGTTATTAAAATTTTTATTTTAATTTCGAAATTATAAACATAATTATTTTAAATAAAAATAATTTCTGAGAAATCAATAAACAGAAAATGACAAACTATAAATTAAGAAACAATAAAGGAAATTAGAAAATAAAGCAGTACCAAAACAACGTAATTAAAGTAAGTAAAATATTTCAGACTAAACGTGTTCAAAAGGTCCAACATTATGATTAATGCACAAGTTACACCTTTTTAAAACCGAATTTGTTGCTTTTCTAACGGAACGTACATCAATATTAGCAAAAACTTCTAGTACAGCTTCTCTAAGGTCATCTACTGTGTCGTAGGACTTTTGATATACCCCATCTTTTTATTTTTATAACACAAAATGTAACACTCAATCATATCACGCTTTTCTTGATTAGAAAAATTCATATTGATAATTTACGAAACCAAGATCAACATTAATTAGAAACTAAATGCTTTGCATCTTTCAATAGGTAATTGTCGTTTGCATCTCTTAATTGTTTCCATAGCATACCATGTTAACAGCATTTTTAGTGAAGTGCTTATTTTTATCTAAATCTGCTTTGTTCACTTACCTTAAATACTTTACTTACTTCAATTACGTTGTTTTGGTGCTACTTTATTTATATCCTAATTTCTTTTATTGTTTCTTAATTTATCATTTGTCATTCCCTGTTTATTAGTTTCTCAGAAATATTTTTATTTAAAATTGTAACTCCAGCGGAATAAACACTTCACACCAAAATAATTATGATTATAATTTCGAAATTAAAAGAAAAAGTTTAATAACTAACTTCAATTTCATTATTAAACGCGATGCACATGTTTTAATTGTTTCCATAGCGTACTACTTGAACGGTTCGAAAATGCGAAGAAAAAAGGCTATAATTTATTTATTTATAAAATTAACTATGTCAAGTCGTATATCGTTAGAATCGTTAAAAAAGGGCCTTTTTTTATAAAGTCATGGCCGACTATGGTTTCTATTAGAAAAAATTCAAGCTTGTGTCATAACTCAAAAATTATAGCTTAAATAAAAAATTTGGTTAAACTGTATTATTAAGCACATAATTACCTACAACTTTTTTCTTTATACATTTTCTCTAAAGTCAATAGTACCAGAATTATAGGCACTGAACAAAATAACAAAAAAACTATTTTTGCAAGATATCTAGTTAGCCATGCATTTTTTTCTAAAAAAAAAAACAAGAAGCTCATTACATTAAGCTCGTAAAACTGCAATTCTTTCCCCATTTAATCGTCTCTCTATCTACGCTAGTTTTCGAGATCCCCATACTAAACATCGGAAAAAACTCACCCTGTATAATATTTCTGCTTAAATACATAATTTTTTCGGTGATATGACTTTTGCGCCACCTTGTATATTGATTTCTATTTATGTAAAATCTGTTCGATATTGATGACATTATGTCAATTGTTTAAGTAACTAACAACTAGAATTGTTTGCATCCTAGTCATCACGGTTCAGAGAAAAGTGCCATTTATGGTCTAAGACTCTAATTAACTGTGCACATGTGTGCATGTAATAAGCATACCTCTTAATTTTAAAAAGATGCCGATGTTTATTACGTTGAGTTTGCATTACACCGGCACTAGCTTAGAACAGTGTAATAGGGCATAATGCCTGTTTTATTCTATAAATAAATAAGCAGTTCATTAGTTGGAAATAGCTTGCAAAGCTGCTTATGCCCGAAAATAGCAAGCTAAGAATTTCTTTGATATCAACACATTCTTTCCTTAATTTATTTGTTCCATACAAATTCTAGCGTTCGCGAACAAAGCCTGAGATCTTTTTTTGCGTTCTTATAAAGGAGCTTATTGCTTGTTTGGATTTTTAAAAGGTTGGAAGCCACATTTCATGCGATGCTATGGGTATTATATGAAAATTGCCAAATTTGCGTGTCATGTTTGTGATTAGTTACACTCGCAGTGAGCATTTGTTTTTCACTGTCTGACTCGTCCGCACATTCACAATGATAAACAATAAACGCTTGCCCATGCATTTGATTTATTATGTGTATTCCCGCCAATAAATCATTACTTATGGCTAACTATTAACACGAAGGACACTTTTTAGGTGCCCGTTAGAGACTCAAAATTTCCAGAAACCTGTTCTTCATCTTGAAATGCTTAAAGCAACGCTTGGTGAAACAGCCACGGAATGAAATGCTGCACTCATCAGATATTTTATTCACAAAAACTGTAGTCTTAGGGACTGTAAGTTGCAATGATTGTTGTAACTCGTTGTAATGTCTTTGAATGTTGCAATGAAATTTCATTGTTTTCCTTTATGATTTTTAGAAATTTGACTGGCGAACAGTTTATTAAAAATAGAAATTAATTCATCACGACTCAAACATACCAAGATCAAGCAAAATTTACTTTCGATTTTAAAATTTTTATTAGTAAGTTTCTTGCAATTACATCTTATGGTTTTTAATGTCTTTTCTTTAAGAATTTCTAAATCTTTAAGGCTTTTGTTACTTACATTAGTCTAACTTTTAGAACTTTCGAATGTAATAATAATTCCTAGTTTCCATTAAATGGTGTGTATCTATTTATTTTAATTTTCTTAAAATCTACTCCTATATATACAAAGTAGCTTATAATAAAATCCTCCATTGTTCGATCAAGACTTGTTTGCCGATTCCAGTACAAAATTTATAATTTTTTTATTTGTGCATTATGACTTCGATACAAAGGGTCTTATATTCGTAGAGAGTTTTTATTTTTATGTTTCAATTACGAATAAATACCACAACAATATATTATGCAGAAATGCAGCTCATGTCGAAGTTAAGCCACTAAATTTACAAATAATAATATTTACTTATGTATAACAATCTTCATCTAATTAAATAAATAACTCAATATTTGTTATTATAGGCAGTCAATGTTTGGTATTTTTACAAAAACCAGTAATTTGAACAAACCAAATGCAATCCTTCCTATCCCTGACTTCCCCTTCAGAGGCGGATGCGATGAAACAAATTTAACGAAACGTTTGTTAAAATTTCATAACATATTACATGCTATACATCAAACGAACCTGTTTTCCTTTTGTTTGTGACAACAATAGGAATTTTAAACGAAAGCGTTACATGTGAATTACTTGTCACCTTTTGTAAAACGACATAATTTAAATTTCATTTAAAATGTTTAACTTTTCTGGCAATTTTCATTTATTCAACTCGGAATTCATGAGTATCATGAAAACTATCATTTAATTAAAAACTCGGCAGATGTTCAAATCAAGCAGGTTGGAAAATTCGCCTCGGCTCAAACTCGCTTAAATTTTAATTAGAAAAAAAATTAATACAGAGGAAAACGAGTAATAATTAATCAAGTTCGATCTTCGATTTTATCTCACCTTCAATGGACACATCCAATTCACTTTTCGTATATAGCAAAAACGAAAACGCTTTTTCTCGGCAGATTCCAATCAAGACAATCTGGCGGAAATCTGAAACCACGGTTCTTCCGAATTAGTTAACGTGGGGAGGTTTCGGTTTCGAATGGAATTAAATGACATCGTAGATCACAATATCTAAATGCGAGCAAATCTAGAATCAAGAGACGAGAATCTCGACGCTTATAGCAGCAATCCGAGTTTAAATGGCAAGGCGCGGATAATTAATCAGAATGTCTTGTGCTCCGATAAATTCCGGAGCGACCGCAATACCCTTGGTACCCACTACTATAAGACCACGTTTAGCACCGTCACTATACGTACCGCCATCCCTCAAGACTTGTACTAATAAACCCTTACATAGAATGTGGATGTTTCCACACATTTCCGTGGATTCTACATTCAGTTCCTTCCTAGTTTACATAAAGCCTGTGGGATGAATGAAAAAGAATAAAAAACGTAAAAAAATCATTTTCAAGAAAAAATGAAATTTTTACAAATTAAGTAAAATGTCAATTTTTGACGACAAAGAAAAACGAGAACAAAATAGAAATATGCATTTTCTCCTTTACGCAGCTCTACAACACAGTATATTTCCCCAACAACCAATAATGCATCATCTTTGTCATAAAAGGCCTACCCAATCCCGTAGCAATCCATCACAGGGTAAGCACATTTTCGAATACAAAAGCTTTTAGTTGTTTTTCCTCACATGCCAATAATGGGTTGGCACGATTAAACCGTTAGAATTTTGTGGCATATCATAAATCCGTATGTACATGTATATATACGCGGAGGATATAAAATTATAAATTGGTTATACCGTGTTTCCCTTTTTATAAAAGCTTAAGCATTACAGCTTCGAAACACGTACATGAAATTCAAATTTATGTAATGAAAACAAGAATAAAATATTGATGGATAGTATGAATATTTTCACGGGAAAATACGGAAGTTTGAAAATCGGTAATTTAAGTGCTAACGGTTACAATAAAATTGGATAGTTGATTGGTGAGTGGATTTGCAGTCATGAAATCGATGCTTAACAATGACCTATAGAGGGTTTTCATTATTTGAATGGAAATACCAGAAAATAAACGAGAAACCTTCCAGAAATTTATATTCATATATACCTTAACTATCTTTATATTAGCATTGTTCTTCTAGGAAGAGGAAGATTACTACAATAAATTGTGAATTAACGTAATACTTATACAGAATTAAGCACGTTTCAATCCTCTTCCTGCTGATTTCACACTTTAAGAAATAAAAACGTTCTAGAAGAAAAATCTCATATAAGCTGCAATAATTCGTTTTTATTACTACACTGTTTTCTTTTCTTAGAATTTAATGAATACCACAATAAAAGCCTTGTTCTTAAAAATTTAATAATAAAAAATCCAAGAAACGAATTTAATCTTTCCTTAGCGAAAAAATGTTTTGTATTTCTTAAACGAAGAAAACAAAGGGATCGTCGTAAATCGTCTAATTAATGCGAAGTAGCGTAGGGTGCAACAAACAAAAGCCCCGAAACCAAGTTTTAGTAATTCCTTAATATTATTATGACGAGACGTTTTAAGACGGGGCAGCCACAACAACACAAATACTCCCTCCCTCTCTCTACCTCATAAATTCAAGCATATTTTTCCACAATTAAGAAACTTCTGCTCGAGGAGATCTAACCACTAACACTGCACGACCAGCAAGTAGCAACCAGCAGCCAGCAGCAACACTGGCATCCTCCCTACTTCCTTAATTATTCGGAAGTTATTTAATTTAATTAATTTAATTTTCCTTAAAGCTATAGGAAAACTTGAAACGGTCTTGAGGCACAGAGGCGCGGAATAATTACGATGACAGAAATGTATACCGAACCAACCGCTGTCACAATTACAGTGGAATTGCGAAGGCAAGGATCCCGCAAACTGGCGCCCCTTGTGTTATTTAAACACACTGTTCGGTTAATTAGCCGTATAATGAGATTACGTCAGTTGATGGGTTTGGTATCACCCCGCTGCGAATGCTTACACACGTCCAAAATTTCCCCGTCGCCACCCCCCAAACACGACCGTTCTACTTTCCTCGCCACAGGCATTAGGATTTCAAAAGGAAACCCCTGCGGTCTTACTTGTCTGTCTATTGTGGAATAAAGTCCCTTGCATAAACAATACACTTCACGAAAAACAAACCCCTAAGTGAATTTCATAGAACTTGAGAAGCTGTCGAATTGCTTGCTGTATAGTTTCGCTTCGGAAACAATGTAATATATGTATACGCGTAACTTCATGTAATTACTTGCTACTAACTTCATTGTTTTTGTAAGACGAAAGAATAAACAAGAAAAAATTGCTTTGGGTGAAATAATATAAAGATGTAAATAACTTTAGCATAAGATAGATTATAATGTAAAATGTTTTATGTTACTACGCACTATAATATCAGGTAGGTAATCAAAATAAGAAAATTATTCAAGAGTGAATATTCAATGTAGCAGTTTCAAGATACGATAAAAATGGAAACAAAAGCACTTCGTAACCGTATACTCGGCACGACAAAATAAATCCATTTGGGGAAGAAAACTACGACGATATTGCATATTATTGTGTTCTTTCAACAGCATACACCTTATAACGTGTTCAATAACAACGTCGATTCCAATCATACTTGTCGAATATGTATTTTCGAGAAACTTTCAGAAAAATAAATTTTCAACGAAACCACAACTATGGCAGCACCAAACATAACAGCATAATCATGTAGAAATTGCTTTCAAAGGCATGAGAGTTCTTCCGCTAATTAGCTGCATGCTGAAAACGTCTTTCATATATTTACATTTGTGCTCCCTGGGTAGTCAGCATAACCACTGAGAATTATTCTGAAATTGAAACGATCGATACATTTCGTATGATTTGCATCTCTTACAATTACATGCGAGCTCAGCACAAAAGCTTTGAAGCTGAAATATCTAGTAAAAGAGAGAAAACCCAAAACAGTGACGTTTTCCAACCAGCGTGCTGCTTGGCGATGTTAGTGTTACCTAAAATATTATTTGATTATTATAATTATATTACGCGAAATGACCTATTCAAAAACTCAAAAAAAAGCTTTCTAATGGTTTTACCTTACAGAATACTACTTTAATAACTAAATTTTCAAAATTACAGTCTTCTCTTCTCTTCCATCAAAAAGAACAATGTTATAAAACGTCTTTGCTATGCCATCGTGGACACCAAGCATTTCTAGATCCATCCTAGAAATGCATTAGGCATGAAGGAGTTCATCTTACAAACCAACACAAGCAAGTACTTTACAGGTTCACTCAAAAATAAGATCAGGCAGTTTTCTCTAAAGATTGGATTATGTCTAGGTTTTGCCTAATTCTATGAAGTTGGCGTACGAGGAGATCGATGAAACGTCAAAATCAGAACATAGTTGCAAGCATCTGATCAATCGCCTTTTACTATTCTTGAGCAGGAGTTGCGTTTTGTTATTTCACTAAAAGACAGTAAAGCATGACGCACTGAAGACTAAATAGGCTAAGTAT
>VTPC01086681.1:0-11778 GCA_011009095.1 Ignelater luminosus | reverse complement strand
TTTAGCAATTTTTACATAACAAATGAATTTATCTGATGAAAATCCACAACTTGTGTTAGCTGTCCTGGCACACTATGATGAAAATCGATTTTCACTTCATAACTCGGTAAAACAAAAGAATAGCTATGTCAAACCATGTATTACAGAAAAGCATTTAAGGCGTGCTGGTCAGTAATATAAAAATCAAGTAGGCGTTACATTAGAAAAAAATTCGGATTTACGTTTCACTGCCGAAATAAAACAAAAGACAATTGCGAAAATAATTTTTTTGTGTTTCAGAGTAAATTCTCTAAAACACCTTTTTTGCTGTTCTTTTCTATCTTTGCTCATTCCTGAGATATTTCACTTTTAAAAAAATAAGATAATTTCGTTTTTAGCAAATATCTAGTAAACCGTGAACTTTTTTGAAAAAACAAAAGCATAAGTAAACTGATCTCCAAAATAGCCAAATCTTTTCTAATTTAACCGACTTTGTATCTCTTACAATTTCCGGGATTCCAATAGTGAGCATCGAAATGTGGACACTCTGTATAGTCAATTTCTGGATTTAATAAAAAAAATATATTAGTTTCAAAGTTTAGAGAAACAGTGAGAAAAATGTTAGAGACGTAAATAAACAACAAATAATTAAAACCAATAAGAAATACTAACCTCTTTCAAAACGTTTTCCAACTCTATGGTTTTATCAAATTTGAATTTTGGCAATGACACTTTTACATTTTCACGATTTGTATTTTTTGTTAAAGTTGATAAGTCGATATTCATCAGTTTCTTTTCCAAATCTTCAATTCCATCTATTTCATTAGGTAAGACGAGAATCATACTTACATTAAAACCGCAACATTTCATTTCCAAAACTTTTGCATTTAAATATTCATTTTTGCAGTAAGAAAACATATTCTCAATATGCATCATTTGACAGCCGATTTTGTCATTACTTGTTCTGAAGAAAGGTTTCGATTTAGTAGAATTCCTCAAGAATTTATACAACCATTCGCCTTTGAAATATATGGCATTTATGAGAACAAGACGAGTTAGTTTATCCAGACTACTGGAAGAAACTAAATCTTTAATCTTTGAATTAGTTTTATCTTCAGCCCATGCATTTATCCTTTTCGCAGCCTCTGTATTATTTTTAAAATCAATCTCTTCAGCTTCCGATAAAAATGCTTCCAGAGCCAACTTATTAAATTCTTCCTTTAATGAAAAATTCTTCATTACGTATATTTTATTAGCTGAACGCACTGTTACAATCTCCATTTCATCAAGCCATTTCATTATATTGTTATAGCCGTTCGCGGCTACTTCTTTGTTTGGCACTTCTAAAACAGTTTCTATAACGTTTGCAGTTTTCGAGTTAGCACCTTGATAAAGCAAGGAAAGCACAGCATGAAGGCTTACGGGAGAGAAAATGATGTTTCCTTTTTGTTTAGAAATAATCTTGTACAGTTTATTGGCAAATCGATTACTTGCTTCAGATATTTTTTCAAAATCTGATCTATCCATTGTAATTATTGATCAGTGGTGTAACTGTAGAGATTCTAACATTTCTGCAACAAAATGTGCTATTATTTTTTTTAATAACTGCATATAAAATTAGATCAACGAATACTGAATACTTGAAAACAAATAGTGAAAATGATGTTGAACAGCTTTTGTAACCTAGTGCTATTATACCAAAATGTCGTTGTAAATAGTAAGTACTGAATAAGGAATCTAGATGGAGCCAGATACATATAGTGTCTGTTAAAAGAAAATTGATTTGATGGATTAGTTAATGTGAAAAACCCTGTGTGATTAAAGATCAATTCAAAGGGAACTTCTATGGAACATCTTTAGTTGTCTTATTATAGTGTTACAAATAACAGCTGTATCGGAGAAGGAACACACTACACCTATTACAAATTTTAAAAAACCACAAAATCAGCTTTTGTTTGATACCAATACCAACCAAATATCAAAATATATGTGGCCTTTCATTTAAAAAACAAAAAGTCGGTATGACACTTTTTCGGAAGGCTTTGTATAATTGACAATAATTTAGGTTATCATTCCGTACAACTTCCCTCAGTAATATTTTTCGATATTCTTAAAAATAACGTCATCCACCGTCTATACTCTGTTGAAACACTCTATATAGTAGTTTGTAGTTAAAACCAAGGATCTTCAACTTTCCGCAAAAACTGTCAAGAAATAACCGGCGTAAGTCACTTTGTATGTAAATGTAAAGACTTTAAAAGACAAGAAATTTACTTCAGCCGTAACACATAATACATAAGTAAAATTGATTTTCACTTTTCTTATAATCTATAAATTTTCTTACATTTTGGACAACGTTGTACAACTCGTATACTATGTAGATTAGGTTAAACAGCATTCGCTTCTCACCGAATAGAATTGAATCGCCCGCGTGGCCACAATTAAATACTAGTGGTGTTCTCGCAAAATAAGTCCATGAATCATATTTATTTTCCAAAACACGAAGAATGATCGAGATTGAATACAGATAAAAACAATCCTCAATAAAAATATAAATCTTGGAAAATTAAAATGCTTGGAAAATCTATATAACTAAATACATGTCGTACTTGATATTAAAAATAAACTAATAACAGATGTATAAGGCGCGGCGCGAGCGATGTTGCTGACCTACAATATGCACATTTACAGAGCCGTGCTTACAGAAAGCTGCATTCTATTAAGCTCTTTAATTTTTCATGAAATTAAAAAGAGAGTGGCAGTGGTGTTGGAATTATCTTTTTTCTAATGCAGCATGGTCGATACATCAATCGTAATGAAGAAAAAAACTTCATGTAGTACATAAACACGCTTTTTAACAATTTAAATATCAACCAATATTTATAGAAGTGAAACCGCCTACACACAGTACCAAATTATATTTGCAAGATAATTATTTTTCACTGTGATTTATAGGTGACGTAATTCGCTTATTACATACCTTCTCGTTCTGTTTTTGAGATGTGCTTATTGTTTGAGAAAACTACCTCCCACACGCTTCAAAAGTTTTGGAGTGCGTTAGACAGTTCATAATCATTAATAGGGTAATTCTGGGAGTGATGAACCGCCGGTTGAGATGGACCAGTGGTTTATTTTGTAAAGTATGCAGCAGAGGTCGTCTACGGAAAGTTATACCTTTTAGTTATGTTACAGCGTGGTACGGTGTAGTGCTTTTTGATGAAATTAAATCTTTAAAAGTAAGTAATTTGCAATATAAGTTATCCCTAGTCTCAAATTTTTTCTTGAATTACTTGACGAAGCTATGTAAAACGTTGTACTTGCTTTTCTCGTTGCTTTTTAATATTATATGACTGAATGGAAGTTACGGAATATTTCTAACCCCAAATAATTCAGCTGGTTATAAACAGTGGGAAATTCAAAAATGGTCCATCTAACCCCTAAAAATGGGATAGTTGAACCACTTATGGGCGGGAGAGATGAACCACTATTCTTCTCCATATACATATATATACTTTTTATTGTAGTTACATTCCTTGGTTCATCTAAAATTATTATTTTCAGCAATAATTCAATGATGCCAACCAAATACATAAGAATTAATACAAAACTAAGGTGAAACTGGGCGGAACAACAGCTAAAAGATGCAATTGAAGCGATCGAGAGTGAAAAGATGAGTTTGAATGCTGCGTGTAAACATTTTGGCGTTCCAAAAGCCACTCTTATTAGAAGAAGACGAGCCGGTCATCTCGTCAAAACAGGTTCGCTGGGGCCATCTTGCACACTAGGGGAGGAAAATGAAAGGAAAATGGTGAAACATATAAAGAAACTGCAGAAACATGGTTTTACTCCTTCTAGAGATTCTGTAAGGCATATGGTATATGCCTTGGCAGAACAAATGAATATTAAGCATCGTTTCAACAACGAAACGAAAAAGACAGGTTACGATTGGCTGCAGTTGTTTCTGTCTCGACACCCGGACTTGAGTATTAGAAAATCAGAAGGTGTGTCGCTAACTAGAGCGTCTGCAATGAACAAGGAAGTAGTAAATCGATACTTCAATTTATTAGAAGAAATCTTAGGCACACATAATTTATTTGAGAAACCTGGCAGCATATTCAACGTAGAAACAGGCCTACAATTAAACACTAAACCTGGTCAGGTGATAGCAATCAAAGGATCCAAAAACGTGCCCGTTCTTGCCTCAGGGGAAAAGAGTGAGGAGGAGTATTCCTCCCACCCTTTTGCATTTTCAAGGGAAAAATAAAAAAATAGAGTGGTGTCAAGGAATGCCCCCTGGATCAGTAATTCGTATGTCTGAGAAATCAGCTTACGTGAACACAAATATTTTCATTGTGTGGTTGAAAAGCCATTTTGTCCCTCGCAAACCAGTTGGTAAAGTCCTAATGATTTTGGATGGGCATACATCCCACTGCAATCTAGTAGAGATGTTGGAATATGCAGATAATAATGACATAATATTACTGTGCTTACCTGCACATACTACGCATTTCCTATAACCACTAGATCGGTCTGTGTTCAAGTCTCTGAAATCATTTTTTTACTCTGCTTGTAACAACTTATTAAAAGCCAATCCTTCCAAAAAATTATCCCGCTTACAATTTGGTGCTTTATTATGTGAGGCTTGGACAAAAGCAGCAACGGTTAAAAATGCAACGTCTGGTTTTAGTGCAACGGGGATCATTCCATTTAACCAAGAAGCAATACCAGATTACGCCTTCTTCAGTGCCGAAGAGAATACTCCTACTACGCCTGACAGGGATAATTACACTCCGGAGGGTATAAGCCAGCCTACTTGTTCAAGATATTTGGATCCTGAGCCACAGCAAAATCCATCAGAAGAGTCAGAAGATGATTTAAAGTTGACACCTGGAACATTGTTAAACAAAATTGCTCCAGTGCCGGTCAACCAGACACAAGTTGACAAAGTTCGAAAACGAGGTAGACTTCTTACATCACCTAAACATTTAGAAAAAAGAAAAAATGTGGTTAAAGTTAATAAAAAACAGAGGGTTTTGAAGCCTGAAACACCAAATCGCCAAAACGGTAAAAGAAAAGCCAAAAAGAAACAAGCTAAGTGCTCTATTGCTTCGTCGTCTGATGACGAAGATAATGTTTACTGTTTAGTTTGTGTTGGTCCAAATAAATCAAGCAAAGGTGACTGGCTACAGTGTAGGTTGTGTAAAAATTGGGCACACGCATTTTGTGCAAAAAAATGATCCTTTGTATGTTTGCACCAACTGCGATACAGATGATTCAGAATGACAGACTGGTTTTTTCTTTGTGTTATTATAGTTTTCATTTTTTTAAAATTCTTTTAAAAATTATTGTATTTTATGCTTTTTAAGATAATATTTTTAGTAATCTTACTGTATGTTCAAAATACTTTTAAAGTTTGTAGAGAATGCTACTTTTATTTGTTTCTGAATGAAAATATATTTGTATCCTAGGTCGTATATGTTAAACAAGGTTTTGTTTTTATGTTACATAAATACTGTAATGCAATAATATATATTTTCATAAATCTACACTTCAATTTCTCATCGGTTCATCTCTCCCATCTTCCCCATACCAACAAGTTCAACTAACCCGAACAGTTTGGGTGAGATTTACCTACCCCGTCCGTTTAAAAACTATACCTCGTTCTATTAAAAAGCTCTAAATAACTAAAATGAATAGCTGTATCAGTTAGGTTATTGTGATAGGTATATCGTACCAAGTTAATGAATTCGTATTACAATCTCATGTAATATTTTTTGCTATTTAAAAAAATGTGGTTCATCTCTCCCGGAATTACCCTACTTATAGCCATTAGAGGTACAGTCTTTTGCACAAACGATGTGGTAATTTATTATTTTAAAAAATGAATTAATCAAAAACACAAAATCTGCTTTAGCATTAATCAAGCAAAATATATTTCCTTAGAGGCTATAGGAAGATTTTGGATAATTATTACAAAATTAGACATTGTATTTTTGATTTACTGTTTTATTTCAAAAATTAGCTGCAGCGTTATTTAAGGAAAAAGATGTATACAACGTAATGGGAGTATGCGTATATCGTACAGTTGCAAACTAAACATGCCGAGGGAAAAGAAGGGCAAACACAGACGATGCTGCTCTCTTAAACTTCGCATTATTGTGCCGGATTATTCCTCATTCGAATAATTTACATCTTGGTATAACAAACAGAGGCGTCGCAAACAATTATATTAAACTTTCTAATGTGTTTATTGTCTTCGAAGAAATTTCTATCGATAAGAACTTATTGGTAAACAAATTGACATGACATGACAGTCTTCCACCAATATTTGTAGATATTGTTTTCCTGGATTTCGAGATTACACTCTTCAAAATTATCTTATTAGTAGGTTAATGTTTGTTTATTTGATTTTTAACACATAAAGGGTTAGTTATAAGTAGAGCCACCTTTTTTAAATCGCAGAACTCTTGCTAAACAAATGAAAAACAGTCAATTTCTTTACTGTTTAGTAAATGTCATATTGACAGTTGAATTATAACGTGAAAGATTTTATCAAAATAGTAACTATTACAAAATGAAACGAATTGAAACTGAGTGTTTTGCGAAACGGGTGCGCGAGTTTCATACTTAGTGTGGTTACAGTAAATGTGCTGCATTCAACCTTTTTAAAAATGAAGGAAAATCGCGACGTAGCATCTACAGAATAATAGACCGATATGTTAAGAGAGACGCGATGGAGTATCAGAAATTATCCGGAAGACCTAGAGTTGCAACAAGTGATCAAAATTTATGTCACATTGGGAGACTGATAAAAGACAATTCTCGAATTTCATCGACTAAACTTGGCATTCGACTAGGACTTTCTCAATTATCTATAGAAAGAGCTAAAAAGAAGTTGTCTATTAAGTCATTTGTCCAAAGATCTGCACCAAAGTATATGAAAAACCAAGAGGAAAGATGTTGTAAAGAAGCAGCGAAGCTTTATCGTGCAATGCTTGATGGAAAAAAAATTGTGATGGATGATGAAAGTTATATACCCTGGGATTCCAATGAAATTCCTGCAAGAAGATTTTTTATGGCAAGACACCAAGTCTGTTCTCTATCAAGTGAGATTTCGACTAAAAACTAACTTCCCTAGTAAATTTTTAGAATGGCAAGCGATTGATTCTGATGGTAATGTTTCTGAGCCCAATGTGAGGAAAGGAACGATTGATACCGATGCTTATGTAAATATTCTAAAATTTTTGATCCCATTTATTGAAAAACATCATTCAAAAGAAGGTATAATCTTCTAGCCGGATTTAAGACCGGCCCATTATTCTAAAATAGTGACCGAATTTTTAACTCAGGTTAATGTTAAATTTGTTGATCGAGAATTAAGCTCTCCAAATTTGCCTCAAGGGCGGCCAATAGAAAAATTCTTAGCATTATCAAAAAGAAAGTATTCTCAAAGGCCCGCACCAGCTAAGAACTTAAGAGATTTCGACAAATTTGGAAAAATATTACTGCAGAAGTGGCAGTAGAGTCTGGGCAAAGTCTTGTAAAGGACCTTAACAGAAAATTACGACTAATATCCAGGGAACGTGTTTATGCTCCTTTAAAAATTAAAACCAATTAAAAGAAACATTAATTTTGTTATTTATGTAAGGAAAATGTTTTGTTTGTATCATCTCATTCAATAAAGTGACTTTGAAAAAAGTGACTTTACTTATGACTAACCTTTTATACCACAGTATATATACACATTCAGTAGTGACAGCTACCCCCACCTTGACAATAATTTTCTAGTACACCAGCGGTCCTTCATAAAATCTTCATTAGATGGCGGTACGTTTTTATCGTTTTTTACTTTTGTTTACAAAATTAAAGAATAAATTCTTTTTAATTTTTATTTGTTTATCATGTGTTAATCGTCTTTTACTTGCAAGTGATTATAGTTGAATTATAAATTTATAACAAGTAAGTATACAACATCCATAGTTTTTTTTTAATATTCTCTGTTTTCAGCTATTTGAGGTTAAGTTCTATTGTACATTTTCGACTTCATAAAACAAATGAAGCGTCTATTAATTAGTTTTTTATGAATGCTATGGAATTACCAGGGTAAGAAATTAAACAAAAATAAATTATTTTTAGTTTTAAGTATTAGAGCATTAGAGATTTTATAATTATAATTGTAGTTCTTAAGAATATAATTTTTTGTGGTTTTTTTCTTTTGTTGCTATAAATTATTTTTTATTTTATTAATATTTGGATTCTTGTTTCAACTGTAATTGGTTATTTCGAAATTATTTTGTTTTAATTTGAAATTTAAAAGCTGTAGTGTAGTTTCTCGTCTTGTGGATTGAAATTTTAAAATCAGTTAAAAATCGCCAAGAATTGGTAGTGCCATCTGTAAGATTTATTTTGAAGGACCGCCGACGACTTTCCATTTTTTGCTATATGAACTTCAAAGGCGCCGACAGCAGCTGTCCCTACTGAATGTGTATATATACTGTGCATATACCAAGTGTCTCAACACCCCATCTCAGTTTTGAGTAATTATGTATATGACTGTAATTTGATTTTAGTAATTGTTTAATTATTATTTGATGCATTTTAGTTGGTAATAATTTTTGCATGCCCTTGACTTCTGATTATTTTTTAACATCAATATATTTCGTCTTATTACTGTGTTCTTTTATTGTGATTATAATTATGACCTCCTTAGCTCCGCTCAAGGCCGCTTCTGATTTAGCTGGGTAATACCGTTAAAGGTCTTTTAATGTAAGTAACGCCAGGTTACATTACCAATTTTATTCATACAATACGGAGTTTTTAAACACAAGTATTTTTTTGGATTACCATTCTGTCAATTAAAGACACCTGTTAGAGTCAATCAGGCATGTACTGACATACATGCGTATTTACACAGAAAATCTGCATTCTAATATATTTGTACACTCTTGAAATAAAAAAAAAAGAATGGTAGGTATACTAAATTATTTGCCAGATATTAACATTGTGATTAATAGGTGACGTGACTTGCTTCGTGAATATCATGTTTTCTTGTTTTATTAAAGACCTGCTTATTGTTAAAGAAAACAACAAAAGGAAACTATTGATGTTTAGCTATTAAAATATATGATTTGTAAAAACGTTTGAAAACTAACAACAAATTAAAGGAAAAATTGAAATCAACAGGAAAAACTCTTAACGAATTAACTGTCATCTGTGATTTGTCACTTTTGCTTATGATAACGTTTTGTACGAATTAAGCGATCACGTTTATTTTTCATGGCATCTTCCTAGTACCTACAGAAAATTAAACGTAACTTGATCTTGTTAATTGGACACACGTTACATAATTATGTAGAATATTGACAGAGATAATACTATATAATGAAAATAAAGTTTATTAGAACAGATAAGATTAATACATTACAACAATTATTTTTATAAACCTTTTATACATTGCATTTTACGTCTACAGTTTAACACTAGAAATGCAAGTTGTTTAATAGCACGGATCAACAATTTTTCCATAAAATAATGTATTCTTAGAATCTTCGTCTTTTATTTGTAGCAAAATTATAAACGGATGGTCAACAATGAAGATAATAGGCTCAGGTTCTCTCCTGATACACTTCTTCTTGCAGATTTTCAACACTGAGATTAAAAATCAAGTTGTACTGTTAGTTTATAATAGTAAGGTAAGAAATATATTTGCAAAGTCAATACAGTTAAAATGCCAGGTTGGTATAAGAGTGGATTTACACTATACGATAGGCAACCAACCGCCATCGGACCAACAAAATCCGGTGTGTTCATTAATGACTGACAGCTTATGTATTAGTGTGATAAGAACTTATGGTTGTGAACTAGAAGAACGTTACTTACGTAACCAGATACGCACAAAATTAATTATCCCAGTTTTGGCATATTTGTCGCACTCTGTCAATCACGTGACATTCAGTCATATTTGAACACCTGTAGAGTCTAGTGCGTCAACTACCACTACCAACACGGACGTAGCCTGTTGCCAGTCACCATTGTTGAAGAGAGACTTTTGCTAGTTGGTACTTGTTGGTGTCTGTTAAGGTTTGTCCGTTTCGAATACAATTAGATAGTAACAATCTGTGATTTTGAATATTAATTTGTGTAGTTTTGCATCAAAATCAATAACAAACATACAAACATATTCTGGTCAAATTTTTTACATCAACTACAGCAACTGTAGACTAATGATTGCTACCGGCAAAATGTATAGTGAGAATACCAAGGAATAGTTGACGGTCCGGTGGCAGTCGGTTGCCTGCCGTATAATGTGAATTCACATTAAAGTTTCACTATCAGAATACGCGTCTTAAAATTAAGTGGTGCTATATGGTAGAATCCATGAGTAAATTGATGACTAATGAAACGGTGTAAATTTTGTTCATGATTAGTATCCCCAATCTCTTTTTTAACGGAACTTTCTTGATTCTACCAGAGGCTTTTAAAGTAGTACTTTACATCTCTACGTATAGTTATATAATTTAATACAAGATCGAGCTGGTACAAAAGATGACTTACTAGTGACTGCAGCTGCTTCGGAACCTTCTTCGTTAACTTCAAGAAATGCTTTTTGGATAACTTGGCTAACGTACAGTTTTTCGTCTGATTCAGATATTTCAGAAAAATCAGCTCTATTTTCATCGAAGATTATTCCAAGACCAATCTGCAAACAGAAAGCAGTTTGAAAACCACCGACTACATAGGTACATAACGTAATAAATTAGGAATTGAGCAATTTTAGAATGAATAGAAAAATGACAGTGCTAACCTTTTTCAGAAGAGGCTTTAGATTCATACATGTTTCAATCTTGAATTTGGGTAAAGAAAGTTTCACTTTCGTAGGATGTGCTTTTTGAGTTATAGCCGAAAGATCAGCATCCACTATTTTATTATCTAAATCTCCAATTCCATCAATTGTATTTGGTAAGATCACAACCGTACTTATATTTTGATTAACGTACTTCATTTCTAAAATTCGTGCATCCAACTGTTCATCTTCATAGTAGTAATAATGTTGGGTGATGTGCATCATTTGACAATCGATTTTTTTATTGCTCGTTATGTAGAATGTCTCCGTATTAGTATTTTCTTTTTGAAACTGTTTATCCCAATTGCCTTTAAAATAAATTGCATTTAAAAGAATCAATCGAGTATAGCGATCTAAATCGTTGGGAGAAACTATATCTTTAATTTTCTTATTTGTTTTATCTTCAACCCAAGAATTAATACTTTCAGCAGCATGTTTACCATTTTCAAAATCGACACTCTCTGTTTTAGATACAAATAACTCTGCAGTAGCCTTTTGAAATTCACTTTTTAACGGATAGCCTTCCTTGACATATATTTTGTTTGCAGCATGTAAAGCTACATTATCCACATTGTTGAGCATATTCAGAATTGTATTATACCCATTAGCAGCTAATTCTTTAGTCGGAACTCCTATAGTTTCTCCAAGACATTCAGCTGTTTCTTTGGCAGCTCCTTGATATACCATGGAAAGGACAGTGTGAACACTCAGTGGGGAGAAGAAAACATTTTCTGTAGTTATTTTCGAAATTGCTTTGTAAAGTTTGTTTGCAAATTGATTATTTGCGTTTGTAACTTCCATTATCTAGCAGAAAAGTCACTAGATGTAAAGCAAAAAAAAATGCAAAGTTATGTTGAGATTTTACGTTTTATCACAATTAGTAGAGGAAGTTGAGGTGACTGCTATTTATAAGTATTTTTAGAATGGAATTACTTACTGTTAGTTATTCTGTTTTT
>VTPC01086680.1:0-15252 GCA_011009095.1 Ignelater luminosus | reverse complement strand
AAAAAAAACCGTGTTTTCTTTGTTAGGCCTGGGACTTTTCAGCCCATGTGTTAAGATATCCTTAGAAGTTTCATCGGGCTCGTCCTGAAGCTCGTCAGATGCTGTCGCTGAATACTTTATAGATTTGTAGTAGGGATGGAAAGATTTCTCAGCCCATTCAAGGAGCTACAGCTGGTGGTGATATTTGACGGTTTTAATGGGTATTGTGTTATTTCGAATAGCTAGAAAGTTTCTCAAAAAAAAATGTAAAGATAACCTTACTTACTTACCTTATTTAAACGTAGTTTTGTAGTATAAAATACCTTGATCAGTTCTCCTTACTTGGGTCCAAACTGCCCGAGACAGATAAAATTGTTCTGCATTTGTATTTTTCTTTCTGGAGACCAATGGAGCTTCACCACCTTTAAACAAGCTGCTAACGTCTTTAAAGTCTTCATTGTTCATTGAGGAAAAAAAAGAATGGATTTTTAATCTCGAAGAACGGCAATTTCTAGAGTCTTGAGACTTTTTCTTATTTTTTCAATTATTGCAGCGACCGCTTCCATATGGGTGACCTTTTAGTAGGTACTTATGGTTTATTATTCTTAAGGTGGGAATTTTATTCAGCAACTACATGTACCCAGGAATTATCATTTTATTCCTATTCTAGCCACTGCAATTGTCCGACTATATCGTAAGTTCTTCAACTTTTTCCTCCAAGGTTTGCAAATTCCATTTTATGGTGCACAAGGATATCTCGTTTGCACCTCTCAAACCTTGCGTTTTATCTCAAATCATGCAATAAGACTGCTTGATAGTGTCACAATGAAGTGTTAAATTTCAAGTCCAAAGTTGTCGCAGATAAAACGAAAGTGAGTTATTTAAACAAGGTGTAGGTAAACATTTTTGTAAATCTAGCATGTTCACCATTTTTTGAGATTGCTCTTCTTTGCTTCTTCCCTATCTCGGTTTTTTAGTTTGTATGTAAGATCTGCCTCTTGGCAATGTTTTCTCTGTTGCTGTTTAATATTTTCTTTCTCAGCTTCTGGAGTACTTTCCCTTAAAATCTTAATAAAATGATTAGAATCATCGTACGTTCCGGTGGATAGTTGATAAAAACTGAGATTGAATTCTTCATTAAATACTTTCCTGTAAAGCCATTTTTTACTATCGTACCTTCATGTCTATTTTCTTCTTTGCATTTTTCTGTGTAAAGTTTATACATAATACTAATGTTTAGTTCTAGACTCAAATATTGTCTCTTAACTTTTTTTCTGCAATAATGTGACTTACAAGCAGGAAATAAGAAAATGTGTGATACCACATTTAATTTATTTTTAGGATGGTGTTTTCCTCTTTTATCTGCTGCAATAACTCCACTTTCTTTTTTTGCCTAAAGCAATACATACACAGATTTATAGTAAACGAATATTTAATAAATTTGGGACTCTTATGATGAGTTTGATGCAGATGATCTATGAGAAGGTTATGTGTTTTATTTCCCCATCTCGAGGCGAGCAGTTTTAGAAACTTTAATCAAAATGAATTAATTCATTAAAATTAGTGTTCTGGTATTTATATAAGAAAACTTTTAGAAATCCTTCCAGGAGTCTCACTGCAAACGTCCCCGATCTATGCTTCCTTCATATAACCCAACTGACAAGATAAAATCATGTCAAAACAGATTGTCACATGATTGCCTTAAATCGTGATATTGTTAGCCTTCTCTTGCACATTGAAGGTCTGTCCTGTCGAGTGACTGCTTTAGTATTCATCCATATTAGCCCATGCTCATTCTATTACGATTATATAGCAGTTACGACAGTAGCTGTTATGAATGAAAACTATCACATTAGCAATTTTGGCCGCCTCTCCATTATTTAATAACTGTAAGTTGAACTAACCAACTTCAATTTCTTTGTCCTCAATGGCTCTGCTACAGCTACAATTCTGTGTTTTGTGCTGCAAGATTTCAAGATGATCTTCATAGATGTGCATCATCATTAATACCTTTTCCAAATGACATAATTTTATTGTCCATACTAAGTGAGACTGTTGGTTTTTCAAACAATTCTAGAAATTGAATTCATGCGAGTAGCTAAAATTGAACTAACTGAGCTTCGTTGGCAAGGAAACGAGTTGCTGTTCGGTATCTGAGGTAAGTTACTGCATTACTGTATCTAGGACTACAGAGGAAGCAAAATTACTAAATCATATTATTATTATTAAATTGTAACTGAAGGGTTGGACTGCGTCAAACAGGTTATTTTGGACAACTTTGTCCTGTTGTCATCAAATTCAACAAATTCAGCTTGTGATTGAAGGCAAAGAGAGTAAACTCTCTCTGGACGTGAGAAAGTGGCACGTAACGCATAAACTCTACAAACAAGAAAAAATGATTTCTGATTTAACTGTATACTGACAGGGATGTCATGGCTAACTAGAAGACCAAAGAGGAAATACAGATGCTTGCTGACGTTTTAAAGAAACTGAATGTTTTCCTCTGGAACATCTACACTACATTACACAAAACAAAAAGCATAAAAAAACACTCACAGTGAACAAATGGTATTGTTATGGCCCTGGTTGAGATACCATCTAGTTGATCAGAATCTGATTATAAGCCCTATATACCCTGAGTAAGTTGTTTATAACATGTTACAGGCAATGAGTACCAACTAAAGTTCAACACTATTCGGTGAAATGCTGGAGATAAAGACAGCCAAGAATGTTTCTATCATTCCTTAAACAAGCAATTCTATGCCCTTCTCTACCCATCCCGGAAAAACAATATAGCGGTACTGTTCTTCCTGTATCAAAACTAATGCAAAAAGCACTAAACATAGTATAGTTAGAGAAAAGTTCACGTCAAGAGAACAAAAACGAACATACTAAATTACCATTTTTTTAAAAAAAATGACAACTGCATATAAACTAGAAAGTTGAGTACCTATTTTAGGTGAAATAATGTATGCACAGCCAACCTCAAATTCGCATATGATAGCCAAAGTTGTAAATAAGGCTAACTTTTTTTACGGAAACAAATTGAGTAGTGGGCAAAATCTGCTTTCGTGGTACAATTGGTATCATGGTGGTATAACTATTTAAACTTTAAAGTTTGTCTTTTCTTTAAAATCGTTTAGTAGTGAAGCACTTTACTACAGACTAACCAAACATTATTGCATAGTAACGGTTTTATGTCAATAAAACACATTTTGACAGAAAAGTTTTTATTTATTTTGATTATAAAAATTAAAGACGCAGCTGCTTAAGTTTGAAAACGTTATGGGTTTAATGATTTCCAATTTTTATATTTTGTTGGAAAGTAGTTTTATGGAGAACATCTGTAGCTATCGGAGCAGTTGAAGATGAGAGCCCTGACTCAATTTGGAGGTGATCTTTGCTTAAAGCTGACCGTTCTAACGCTTGCTGATATATCTTGTTTGAAATTCTCACTTTGTTTTCAACACTTTCCTTTACCTATCCCTCAGCGACGCTGCCACTACGCCACCCACCATGTCTTTTTAGCATCTGAACGTCACCTCCACTGTCGGCGAGGAAAGCTGCAGACGATCTTGACAATGTATTGTACAGCAAGTAGCACTTGAAAGATGCAGATACCCTGCAATCTCTTTGAGGTGTGTTTTGCAAAACTTCTGATTCCAACTGCTTGCAACGTACATTTGTTATCTTTAGAATACAAGACGTTAGACGGGCACATTTTTTACATAACTCATATCCATTGCAGTCTGAACTCATTTTAAATATACGTTTCTTTTTGGTCTTTGTATCGTTTAAAGTCACAATTAAAATTAATCCATTATCTTGGATTTCATCAACTTTTAAATTGCATAAGTCTGCACGTCTACATCCTCCGTTGAGACCAGACCACTTTCATCAAAAGATAATTGGCATCTGGTATTTCCTTCAAAAATCTTTTGACGTTTTCCGTTGTCAAAACCTTGGATTTCTCTTGGCTTGTACGTGTCATTTTAACGATTAAGAAATGCTAACAGTTTCTTATATTGTGAAATATCCACATTTCCATTAATTTGAAGAGCACTCTTCGACATGGAGTATGTTGACCATAAACTCAAGGCCTTCAAACTTTTCACCTGAAATAAAAAACAAATTTAATATAAAATTATAAATATTGTGCTTGAGACACGATGACTGCGCTATAAATATCTTCTGTAAACTTAGTTACTTATCAAGTAGTTTACCGTTTCAAAAAAAGAGCCAGCATTAGTATTTTATCTAAGATTGTGTGTACATTTTGTGGTACCTTTCTTTTAGTTTTATAGGAAGTAAGCTGAAAGAAGCTCAATTGGCAGCGCTTAAGACATCTGCAGGCACGTTTTCTAAAGGATTTTTTCTTCTAGCTTTGGATTTACGCTCATTTTAATTTTAAAAACGCGCTCTCCTGTAAAAACCGACTTTATCAACTTGTAACATAATATATAGTTCCAGACCTGTTCACAAAAATAGTATTAAACCATTGTCACAAACTTAATACTTCTATGAGCAGTAATACTAGTATGCCCCTAAGGCAAAATTTTAATAAACTAAATAAATCAAAACCGCCGTTATTTGGTAAGGCTTTTGTCGTATACGGACAGATTCAAACCGGACACTAGAAAAGAAACTGTAACATATGAGGAATGAATTCCCACAATATAGCATTTATGCGTAACTGAGGAGACGTGTCACAGTATCTCAGTTTAAAACACTTGTTATTGAAAAGAAAATCTTAAAAAGAACTATTAGACCAAACAACCTACATTTCATTTTAAAGCCAGCACTAACAAACTACCAGATTAGATCCTAACTAATCAGGGATTACCCGCAAGATCTCATAACTTCAGCTAACCACAATAGGGAAGGTATCAGAAGCAAGACGTTGATACAAGGCAATGGGAAAGCTGATACTCTTGCTAAACAATTAAAAATAAAATTTGATGGTTTCAAATCAGTATTTAATTTAAAAACTGTCACGGACAAAACCTCAGAAAAGAGGCCTTATGCCCGTGCAGATCTAAATGTTGTGCAGCAGCTCGAACGTCGGAGATGGGATGGGTTCACAGATAACTTACCCTAGAATTAGCTCAAAAACTTAATAAAAAAAGTCAAGTAATGCCTGAAAATGTCACAATCGATAAGGGCGCCAGAGCCAAGTTAAAGGTCAACACGTTCGCAAATGTGACCTTGCACCAACAAACACCTTGTATATGCAGGAAACGCTATGATAGCTGTGGACACTATATGCTAACATTCTCCTCAAAACTTACCCGAAAGAGAGAGATTATATTGACTTAATCTCAATGCTTTTGCAAAGCGACAGCAAAGTGCACACCTAATTAGCACAGTAAAACTTACACAAGATAGTCAGGATCCGTGATCACTCCAAGCCGTGCTATATACTCTATCATTTTACTAAATAAGAAAACAAAGCCGACTCAATTCACACACCTACACTGATTCAATGCTTGGTTTACATTTGTTACCTGTATAAGTTATTATTTGGACGGACTATATATGTTTTATCTGAAAGAGTAAATATTAATCCATACACAAATGAAATACAATAAAAATATATTCACTCTGATAGTTTATTTAATAAAACAAAATGAGTATGAAGAAGACAATAAACACTAGAAAATAACATATGTATAAAAAAAACTTTTAAATTGGTTAAACAGATTAAATATAAGTGAAAGCCAAAAAACGTATGAATATAAAACCATTAGGTTCACAAATGCACTCAGAATTACGTGTTGAAGTCTAAAATATAGGCTCGAATTGTTAAGCTTAATAACAAATCTAACAGCAAAGTCACAAAATCTCAATTCTGATTTTGGTAAAACTTGGACTTTCATTTTTACAATAACTACCTACTGAATTTATTAATGAAACTGACTTGAATACGTTATACAAACCAATAGATAAATAACAAATTTATTACGCTATCAATGCCTTATCGTGATAAATAACAGCTGACTATTATCCAGTTGAATGGGAGACGTTACCAAAAGCTTGGATGCAGTATATAGAATGTATTTCCAATTTACAAGACCCCAGCGACGGGTCGAGTGGTCAATGATCCTCTGCGTACTCTGATGGTAGCACACACCACGGAAAGTACTTTGATACTAACAAGTGTCTAATGCTACCAAATAAATCTTCAAAACCACATAGTCACTAGACGATATTTATTTTATTACGAGTAACAAAGAATAGACGGAGAAGTTGGTGCCTAGAAATGTGGATACAAATTTTATAATTCTACAACATAAAAATCAGGGTATTTCTTGCAGTATTTACGGTCCCGGTACTTAGTCGGACAAGATACAAGTAATGTTTTATGATACAAAATCTTCTATTTTCTTAGCATCCACAAAATTCCTTTTTAAAACTGCTTATACTACGAGACCAAAAATCTAGAGAGTGACTCATTTCTAGCATAATTACATTCTTAAACATAATTCGTACTCTCGTCTTACGACGACAAATTCAACGTAAAGCATTGTCCCATCAAATGACATTACTCTCTTTAGTATCGTCGTAATATTAACATCCTTCATCTGAATATCTGAATAAATTAAACTTGCAGTGGTGGACATTTAAATTTGGATTTAGCAAGATCCTTACCTTGGATTTCGCAAAACGTCGCAGGGAGCATGCCGTCAAAAGACATTGCACTCTCTACTATCCTCGCAATATTAACATCCTTCATCTGAATAGATTAAACTTGCGCGATTATATATATTTGATTCATGCCACGGCCTCCAGCACCTGCAGGCCAATAATTATCCCGCCAACCCCTTTCCCCTCTGATTCTATGACGTACTTATTTCTAAGGGGAAGACACACCGAGCCGTAGAGATTTTCTCTACCGTACTGCTTCCTTCGCCCTTCCTAATCTATCCTCCCAAATAACACTACTGCTGTTATCGCGTTTTCGCATCCATTCTTTCCAGACGTATTTCTTCCGTTTTCCGCCAGCTGACCCGAGCGGCCTGGGATATCGCTTCGTCAGAATACCGTGCCTAACATTTCATACGCCGTCGTAAAAGACACATCTACATGGAAGGGCCCGGATTGTAGCGCTGGGCGAAGCAGTTGGCTCCTTTGCCAAAGGCTTCGCATCCATAAAGCCTCATGGCAGTCCTCTTAATCGGGCGAGGTAGCTAAACGTGATGGTCAGGCGGCACGCCAGACCGCGCAGGACCCCAAGACAACCGATGTTCGCGTGTGTGCCCAAGAACATCCAACAAGCCGCCGACCAGTGGCGGCAATGGTAAAGAGGGAGAAAACGATTCTTTTCAGAGCTGTGTTAGTATTTAGTGTGGTGAGAGGGTGCGAGTATGTGGGTCTTTGTGTGATGATGTGTGGGTGTTTAGGTGTTGAATGTGTATTCCGTGGACTGTTACTGTTCCGGCATTTGCCTTCACTGCCAAGGGAAACCACGGTAAAACCTTGGTGAGAACAGGCTGGTTCCTCTGCTATCCTGCAACAAAATGAAAAAGCAGAAACAATGTTCGTTCAGTTTAAAAGGTGTCTGGACGCAGAGGTGGGTGGTGATATCTGGATATGGTATCATCGTAGGGCGATTGGGGTGTTTTCGAGCACATCCTCCGGGTCGGTGGTTAGGAAGTTGGCGGGAGGTAACTTAAATTTGCAGGTCGTGTGGTGGGGTTGAAACCCGGACGGTTTGGCGAGGATGTCGAGTTGTGCTTGGTGGTTGTGGTCAATGGTGCGATGCACGTATTGACCTAGGAGGGACTCGAGCCGCGGTCGCAAACCTTCCGACAGACCCGCCTCTCTTTCTGGCGAAGACGTTGTAACTGCTGAGGTTTGAGGCCACAGAAGCATAAGCGACGGTAGTCGATGATTGAGCGGATAAACGTTTTATATGTATGTATTAGGGTTCGGGAGTGACAGCTCCGGAAATTTCCGCGGAGCACGGATAGGATGGAGGCACGTCTCTGAACAGTATCGAGACACCTGTTCAGGCCAGCGCTCCAGTGTAGAGTGTATGTGAGACGAGAGACGAGAGCCCCACAGGTCCAGATGGACGTCTCCTTCTTGGAGTTTGCTACTTTTGACTTTAGGTGGGTGGCAAAATAGAATGCCCTGAGTCTTATTTGATCTCATCTTACCTCACATCGCTTTCTAAAGCCCGACCACAGCCTGCGGCACTTTCTACAATTTTTGCCTTGTAGTATAGAACAAGCGTAATCTAAACTCAGAACCACTTCTGCTGAATTTCCAAATGAAGAACAAAATGACCGAATACATCACGAATTTCCGGTGCGAATTAATTAGAACAACACCCATTTTTGCAGGCACTCGAAAATGATTTTTCAATCTATCCTGGTCAAAGTTTCTCTAGTAACTCACTTTCTGTGGACGTTAGATGCACTCAGCCTAAAATCTCTATCTGCAGCAGGGTAACCGACTGCTTTTATAGGCAACACCAGAATCACTGGCACTGTATAGTGGAATTAACTCACAGTAAAAAATGTTAGAAACACCTTTAAAGGCATTAGAAATTGATAACCGATCACTGCAGCCTACAAAAACATACGCATTCAGCTAGCAATTTTTAAAATGACTGAAACAGTTTAAAATAAAGATCTGTATTAGGTTTTTCAGTTTCATGATGTTGGAACATTTTGAAAAGGATGACAGTTTTGTTGATCATAAAGTACCGTTTTTAAATGACAAACTTTCTGAATTTACAAGTCATAAAAATTTTGTTACATGGTAATATGTTGTTAGAACATGAATGACAGCAAAATTATTTAACTTTCAATAAGGAAGTCTATATTATCAAATTAAAATTAATCTTATATGCCGATCGATGGTTATTTAAACTTTATTTAAATTTGGATTGCTTTGAATAAAGATAAACAAAGATAAAAACTGTCTATTTCTGTACCAAAAAAAGAAAATGACATTAAAACTTTTATTTATTGATGACATTGTTATTACGTGAATTTATTTAATATACTACATTCGTTCACGAATAAAGTTTCTTTATTGATATTACATTTTGAGAAAAAAAGGAACGGTGGAAAACTTTTCGTTGGAAAATATCAAACATAAATTTACTAAATATGACATTTCATATCTCAGTAAATACACTTACCAGCTTTTAAAGTAAGAATTGTAATTCGATATCCGAATTCTATTAAACTCAATTATAAACGCTTTTTCATATAACAGAATTATTTGTATGAAATAAAAAGAGGTAGACCAATTATTTCTTTTTCTAGTGCGGCGTAATTATTTCGACCTTTAATAAATAACTACAACGTTCGTCGAACTTGTATCTATTTTTGTGATTTTGTTTTGTTTATTTATATGCATTTTTACGGTTAGTTATGTTTAGAATAGGTTTCAGACACGTGCACCGACCAAACAAAAAATAAAAAAGAAAAAGTTAACTATAATTGCATACTATAGTAGTATTTTGTAATTGAATGTTAACTACAATTGATTTTGCTAATAATTGAGAGAACATTTAAAAATCTAACTTTTGCGACTTATTTTTACGTTTTCAGAATTAACAATAGTAATATTTTTTCATGACGAATTATAAGTTGATAATAAGATGGAAATGCAATCGGATGCATTTGCATCTCCCTAAAAACCAAAATGAAATAAATTCCAGAAGAAATGTGCAAACTACTGACCTGAACCGACGACGTTCAGTCGAATTCATGATAAATACAATAAGTTTCCAGTTTTGTTTCAACAGCACACAAGTAAGAAACAATAAAGAGAATAAAGACGTTGCTGCAAGAATGAAGTAAGTCCGGTCGTCATGGTTTTGAGTAATTAAAGAGAAAGCTTAAGGTTTATGTAGAAAATAGTTTTAAACAATTAAAATACTTCGCAGGCTTGTAGAATAATATACAAAATCGACTCTAAAATTAAAATACCAGAATATGCCAGATTTTGGCATTTTCGGTTTGAAGTTACCTCGTTTTTGCACCAAAGTTGCCAAAAATTAGCAAAAACGTTAGAAAAACAACAAATTCAATGCAAAAGAAGTAATTTATTTGTATCGGTGTTTTGCTATATTAGAAAACAAAACAAAGTAATGTTCTGCTAAAGAAACAAACTTAAAAACAATCTTAACACAATAATCAAAAACTGAATCTTCAGATCCGCTGTTATCATCCGTCATATCCGTTTCGCCTTTGTCATTCTGTCAGTTATTTTTTAAGCTTCGATAGTAAGGCATGCAATCCTCTGATACATAAATATTTACTAGCTAAAGTCATTACATTATCATATTTAAGCTTCTGTAGTGCAAACTGACCATCGCATCGTAAGCCTACTTTTTTGCTTCTGGAAGTGTAATAGGAAAGGACGCGTGCCTGTGTCGAATATCAAACCTAGAAAACACTGGAAAACCAGTAGATTGACTACACTGAATTTCTACACATCCAGATTTATCGAGAAACGATCTCTGTGTGGAAATGGCAAATTTTTGTTAGTTTTTGTCAGATACCACACACTTTACTATTTCGTTTCACCACATCTTTTTGGTACAAGAACGAGGTAGGGAAAGACTTGCCTCTTTCTTGCGCCAAACAGCGATGGTGTTGAGTCTACAAATGTACGTTATACAACTCAATATGCATCTAAAATACATTGTTTTTGGACCATTCGATTGGGCTTTTCAAATTTACCGTAATGGTATTAATAACTCATTTGGAACTAAAAGTGGACTTACCTTGTTCTTGCAGCAACGTTTTCTAGCTTCCTTGTTTTACACACGATGACATAAAAACGGTTCTATCAACAGTCCTGTTAATCTACAGTTAGACTTTTAAGTTAGTTAAAATAATTTGTAAATATCTAATCTAGAAAACCTCATTCTTTGACACTAAATCTACCTTGCATCCCAACTGTAATATCTGTTACTGGTGTTAATTGGGCCATAATTGCCATAATTTTCTTTTTCTACTCGTGTATTCATTAATATTACTTTTTCACAAATTTATTTTGATTTCACCGGAAACGGGGTTCGAATTAATTACTATACTGAATGCTTAAAGCACTGATGAGCTGATATTAAAGTTTGTATGTTTTATGTAAACTGTATTTCTTTAGATGCATTTGCACCACCCCCTTTTAGTAGAAAATATTCCCATAAATCTAATATTATTGTGACAAAGACAGCAGCCTTTTTTCATCATAATTGAATGACATGATGACTACAAATGTAATTTGTGAGAAACATAGTTAACAACAAACGAAAAATAAAAATTAATGTAGATCATAGCTGCGACAGAATTCTTTGCCCATGTACTTTGTTTCATTTTCATTACAATTTTGCCATCATCATCTTATGAAAAGGTCTCTTATGCCAGCTGGTGAAATGTTGACTTTATAGTACATCTTTAATCTGAAAACCTTTATCCAGTTATGAATTCCGACCAGCTTCTGGTATTACGAAATTGAATTTCACATGTTGTTCTTAGAACTTCAAGATTCTAGCTTAGAAGGCTAAAGAATGGGTAGTGCAGACTGCAGACGGACGACATGTTACATAGACGAGCGCTCAAACAATAAATTAAGAAGATTTGAAACACGACTGGAAGCACCACAAGGGTCTTGGGGGAATTTTAATTTTCTAGATTCAGTTCATCACTGTGCAGATCCTGGCAGTCTTTGCATCCTTCTGTTGTTACTTCTGAGTTATATAATTTGTCTTACTTAATAATAAATTAAATACAGCGTATTATTGGATAAATATTGCAAACTCTCAAAAATTGGGAAACATGTAAAAAGGGACAGCTTATGTCAAACATCCTCCGCCCAAAAATCCTTATTTTTGTAGCAATTACCATACGCTTTTAGTCTTGATAATATTTCATTGACGGCTTTGAATCTTAGCTTCAGAACCGGTTTGAGAACTTAGTGCATCCTGGGACCAAATTAGATCTTTGTGCTCGCCCAATCTTTAAGGTACAATGCAATGCAAGAAAATCTAATCTTTGAACTGATTTTGTGCTCCTAACAGAACGTTCTGAGGCAGTAGTCTCACGAGCTTAACGTCTGATGCAGATCTTGCTTAGCTCAGTCACTGTTTTGAGTTTTAAATCTAAACAAGTGTAGGAAGCTGCATTGTGGAGAATGCCAGAATTTAGGAGGGGTTGCTATTATTAGGGTTCTTGATCTTTCGGGTACTTTAAGTATATGTCTCAGGTGATTCCGCAAAAAAACAATTTACCTCCTTTTTTCATCATTGATAGATTGAAACAAGTTTGAATGTATGGACAATTAACTCTAAAATAGGAATTAGAGCAAAACGCTGTTAAAATTTGATTTGGAACATGCAGAACTCAAGTACGAGAAAGAAAAAATCGTCCACATTCTTGGGTATATACAAACAGCAACTTTGTACTTTGTAAGGTATGTCTGATCGTATATCCAATTATACCTTAGTTATTAGATAATGTTACCTGAAAGAAACATTCTAGTTTTTGTAACTCCTCTTTAGGCAGTGATGTAGTAAAAAAGATAAACAAGACACCACTTTAAGTTGTATTAGCGATTTATTAGGACATCAGAACATATAAAGAGCTGACTTTTGAAGGAAGTAAAGTCATTGCGTTTCATCCCTCAGTTTGGAGCGGACCACCTTAGGAGATCGTAGCTTTTTTGTGTAAAGAGATAAGTATGAGTTAGAAAGTAATCAAATTTGTGAAAGGTACTGCTACGGTCTTCATCTTCACCACTAAGAAAAACCACGGAAAAGCTTAAATGAAAGCGGTCGGTTTGGGGATTCAAACTTTGAAGTTCACGAATGTGAACCTAGAAGGTTAACTGCTCACGACGTGTTGCGCCACCAGTTGTGGCCTTACGTAGATGCAACTAAATATTTTCAACCTCCCGTAAAAAATCTTGTGGGCGTTTATGCACGCGCATGCTACATTGCAGGTGTTTCTACAATTTGCTGGTGGCTGCGTGGCTGCTTTTTACGCACTGACTCAATTGACGACTTTTTCAACTTAGTGTTGAAAATAACTAGAAACGAACGGTTCACAAAGTCAGGTTGAATCTTCTACCAAAATATACCATGGTTACTTTAATTAGGTAGATTGATTCTACTACATTAACGTGTTTTGAAAGTCAAATTCTCGTCCTCGTGCGCGTTGGAAAGCTAGTCTGGTTTATTGGTTGTTGTGGAAGTCTATGCATGTTTTTTCTTCTCTTTGGTCATTACTCAAGCATGATCCCATTGTATGCAATAGTTTTCATCCCACACGTGTTCTGAAATAAACAAAAATGTATCGATTTTTTCCCTTTTGATATTATTCTTTCATTTTCATCTGTAGAAGTCTGCCTGTTGGTTCTATGTATGCTCTATTTTTAGAGAAAGCGTACTCATTGCTATATCTATTTCTGAGATTCTGGAATTAATCAGAGTAGCCTGGTACATACAGAATGACAGCTGTCTGTTGTAGTTCAGCTGCATTATTTCTGCTGATTCTATCCTCTATTTCACGGTTGAAGCATTTGAGCTATCGTTTCCTTTTTCTTTTTTCTCTTTTGGGTATGCTCTATTTGCTAATATAAGCATTCTGTGACGCCCATATTTATACATTTGTAGTTGTCGAAACGGTATTAGTGAAGAATCGATAGTTGTTACCTTGGCTCCACCGCCACTGTGTGAATTTTTTAAAAAAAGTGTGACTTGTACCTTACCTTTTGACTTAGATATTATTTCTTACTCAGACTCCATAAAGGTGTCATTCATGATTGATAAAACTGATGAACCTATTAACACAACAAACAACAAACTGTGGTAATATTTCAACAACAGAAAGATGCCAGCTAATATTCACAGGAAAGACTTGACCATAAATTTATTTAGCAAAAAACTGACGCCAAAAGTAGATTTGATAACTGCGGTTGAAGAAACAAAGTGAAATTTAAGCCTAGATAAAACAGGAGAGTACCGATATAAAATGAGCGCTATACTGGACAAACAGAGAAAGTTAAATAAAATCTTACCAAGAGAAAAATTCTTTTCGCTGATACAAGGTATACAATTTACGATGATAAGATCCAAGAAGTGTTAAACGCAAGTAATTAGAAATTATTTATTTCCTAAGAGATCTCTGAAGATCCCACACAATCTACGTATATCCAAGAAGATACACCAAACACAAAGAGGAGCTCCTGGGTCAAGAAAAAGTTAACTTCTCATTACAGTAAACCACCTCAGTTGTACTGAAACACTCAAAAAGAATATTTCTCTGAGGCCAATTATACATAAGCACAAGGAATTTTCGTTGTCTCGAATTAGCTGAATTCCTGTTGAACATAATGAAATCTTGGTTAACTTTGATATAGTCATACAGATAACGCATTGAATACCGTTAGGAGAAAACTAGAAAATGGAAAAGAATAGTTAGACATGATAATGTAGCTGTTACAACTTCCAATTATGCAGTCATAAATCGACTAAAGTCTATTTAAACCGATTTGAATGAATCCAAATCCATTTAAAACCAATTTAGATCGATTCCAATCGATCCAGATCTATTCAGAATCGATTTTGTAAGTTACTTAAATCGATTGATGTACTAGTCTAAAAGGGCCTAAATCAGTCACAATCATAATTGCAGGTAACACGTTTATCGCTAAAAACCTAACGTGTTTTCTATTAATGATATAAAGCGTATTACGGCAGGTGTCGTCACCGATGCCGGGTCGATATTATTCGATGAAGAATTAATAACACAATAAAACACTCTTTTTGTCCACTGGATTTTGGAACGTCCTGTGTAATATAAAGAATTTATTAATTCTTCAAACCAATTTAGTAAACTAATTAAAAATTTATTTATTGGTTTCAGAGCCGGCAAAAGAAGGTGCCGGGGTGACTAGGTGCTACACAGTGGTGAGTAAGGCAACTAAGACTGACATTAAATGTACCATGCACCATCCTTTTTACGACACAAAGGTGCCGTAGGTGCCAAATACCCAAACGTTGTGTCGGCCATGTATATAATAGTGGTGCAATGCATTCTTTATTGCTCGGAAGAAGCATGCTCCTTCAGCCTTCCTTTTCTTATAAATGCTTTTTAGATATTTCTTGAAAAGTACATCTTTTCGACACAACTTCTTACGTGAAACTCATTTAAAAGCCCCCGATGCTTAATACGGTTTGTTTTAAATTGATAAGCTCGCGATGTTTTAATTCTTGAGTTAAATCATTTTAGTACTATGGCTACTTGGAAAAAT
>VTPC01086678.1:0-12041 GCA_011009095.1 Ignelater luminosus | reverse complement strand
TTTTTAGCGTAAATTGATCGCAACCTAATAGTTGAATAGGCCCATAAAAAATAAATTTCTTTTCGATAGTTTCAAGTTGGTTAGTTGTGTTACTTTTTGACCATCTATATTCGTCTAGATTTGACTTCAAAAATTTTATTTTTATATCCGATCTATTAATCTGCAGGACTCGACCATGATACCATCTGTGAGCGTAAAATATTGCATAGTAATTTGCGACCCTGATATATATTCCCATTTCCTCTATGCCTTCATCTTCATTTTCATCATTTGAGAAGGACTCTGGATCATCATCCTCATCAGTATAAACGATGGTGTCGATGGTATCACTTTCTTCCGAACTTCTTTATTATTTTGTTTATTTCCCGGCTTCATTCTTAGTTTAGTTTGTTTATTAGAAACATTTTTACATTTAATTTCCATTATTTTCTCAACTTCGTTTAACCAGCATTTGGAAATGACGAGTTGAAACTGTTCATTTAATGCAGGTTCGGGTATGCTGCAAATATAATACTTGATGTCCATAAAAGTATAATCTACATTGGCTAGTGAAAGAATTCATTCATTGTTATTTTGCTCTTGCAGTTTATAAAATGTACTTAGGCAACCCGGACCATGATTTGTGGTTGATTTTATATTTTCAGTTGTCAGAGCCTCTAGTGAAGCACTTAATAATGAATATATCTTTGAACTACCTTGGCCAGTCAAATAACTGAAGGCTAATATATGCCCAAATAGAAGATTACATTTGTGAGTTTTCAATACACACAATTCCCCGACAAAAATATGTTCATTTTGAATTACTTCGGTAATATTGGATCCGATTATAGCTAATTGCTTCTGCTCTTTCACCCTACCTAGTTTATCACTGCTGAGCCTGCTTTTGCTGTTGTTGAGAAGCCAACAAAACGAACTTTTCTTAATTATCATTTGTGTTTCTCCAACAAATACTTTCAAAAATAGCCCCTCTTGAAGATAAGTGTTAGCAGCAGGATCTGTAGTATTATCTTTTAAGTTCAAATAGTCGCCTACTTGTAAATCATTTGAAAGCTGGTGTAGTTCTGTCAAGTCGCTAACATCAACAATCTCTTCCGTTACTGTATCTTCTTCGTTTTCCCCACCAGTCTCAAAGTTAAAATATTCCTCGTCTATAAAACCTTCACGTTCTTCATTTTCTTCGGTGTGAATTTCTTTTTCTATGTTTTCGGTTTCTTCCTCTAGCACCTCTTCAATAATCGGTAGGTTAATATTTAACCAAATCTTCTAGTTCCATACCTAAATTTGTGGCTGCTTCTAAAGCATCTACCTTACATTGTAGTAGTATGTCGCAAATTTCTTGATCGTCAGGTAAAACACTTGCAACATTCTTAGTCACAGAAGAATTGGTTACAGTCGCCAGTCTAGGATTATTTTTTCTTGAAAATATAAATGTATTTTCCTTATTTTGACCTAAAAAGTGTTACTAATTATGCAAAAACAACAAAACTCAAATTTCTAATTAATGCTATTTATTAGAGAAATCTTGGTAAAAACAAATATAAATCATCTCATAAACAGTCTTGCATGTCTCAATGTGATCACGTGCGGTCATGTGTATTAGTAACTTAGCAACGCACACCGGTGCCAATTATATGAACCGAATAAAAACGTCTAGTCATGCCCTTTTATATCCAAATATATCCACATATTTTCCAACATATCCAACTAAAGGGTTTTCCAATAAGAGGTGTTATTTTGAATAGCCCGCTATTTCGGTAGATGTCACTTTTGAAGCTATTATTTTTTGACATTTGACAAGTAGAAACTACGCCATTAATAAATATGGAACGATACACGCTTCAACAACGCATTGAAATTATTAAAATTCACTATAAAAATGGTGAAAATTTGGCAGAGACGGTTCGTAAAACTCGAACATTTTTGGGTCACCGTGAAGCACCTTGTCGGACCGCAATACAGAAATTGGTGAAAAAATTCGAGCTCTTGGGACAAGTTAGTGATGTGAAGAATAAAACCCGTGCACGTCGCTCAAGAACAGCCGAGAATATTGCTGTTGTAGCCGAAAGTGTTAAAGAAAACCCAGGTTTGTCCATTCCTCGTCGTTCTTTGGAATTAGCCATTCCACAAACGTCATTACACCGTATTTTGCATAAAGATTTGGGTCTTAAGGCTTATAAAGTCCAGTTAACACAAGAACTCAAGCCGGCCGATCATCAACAACGTCGTGTCTTTGCTGATTGGGTCGTTGAAATGCAGGAAAATGATCCAGAATTCCATCGAAAAATCATCTTGAGTGATGAGGCCCATTTCCACCTCGGTGGCTTCGTCAACAAGCAAAATTGTCGGATCTGGGGCTCAGAAAATCCAAGAGTTATTGTTGAAAAGTCTCTCTATCCTCAACGTGTGACTGTTCGGTGCGGTTTATGGTCCGGCGGAGTCATTGGACCTTACTTTTTCGAAAATGAGGCTGGAGCAACAGTTACGGTGACTGGATTGCGCTATCGAGAGATGATTAACGATTTTTTATGGCCGGAATTGGATGGTATTGATCTGGACAACGTTTACTTTCAACAAGACGGCGCTACGTGCCACACAAGCAACGAAACCATTGATCTTTTACGGAAAAAGTTTCCGGACCGTGTTATCTCTCGAAGAGGTGATCACAATTGGCCACCGAGATCTTGTGATTTAACACCTTGCGACTTCTTTCTTTGGGGCCACGTGAAAGAGAAGGTCTACGCCAACAGCCCAGCGTCGATTCAAGACCTCAAAGATGGAATTCGTGAGGCTATCGAGGACATAGGGCAGCCACTTTGCGATTTGGTTATGGAAAATTTCATGAAAAGGATATTGTCCTGTAAGCGTGGTCGTGGTGGTCATTTGCCTGATGTTATTTTCCACTATTAACGGCATACCTTCCTCTTTATAATGAAATAAACATCCGATCATTTATATTAAAAAATGGCACTTTTCTTTGAATATCAAAATAACACCTCTTATTGGAAAACCCTTTATTTTCATTCATATGCCAGCATTTCCACATATATTCAAATTATATCCACATATTTCCAATATATCCACGTATATCCACGCATGTCCAAGGAGATGTACAACTATTTCCACTAGTGGTTACCCCCTCGCTAAGGTATTATTAAATGCTGAAGACATCTCGATAATTGTCTTTATCTGTCAGTATACGAGGTCAAATTCGTAAGTAGTACGTGCAAAAGCTATGAAATATTTTTGCAAAATAGCAATATCCGAAATTTGAAAGGTTTAACACCCAAAGAAATTAGGCAAGGTCGTTGCAGCACGGAATGTGAGCAAGGGTAACAGTTTTGTACAGCTACCCCTAGAATTAAAGTTGTACAGAAAGAATTTAACTTTACCAATGCATGTATATCCATTCAGAAAATCAAAAGACACCTACGGAAGGCCTCTCCGACGCCAAACACTTGAACAATTTTTAAAAAACTTCGAAAATCGACGATCTTGACAGTTCACTAGCAAAACGACTGCCATGACACTATAATATCGCGGCTACGTTCTTGCTACTCTCCGACAGCGTACCAACCGACAGTACCACAACCCAATTTCCCTAAATCACCTGGAGAACATTGATCCCGCGCAAGCATGGGTGAATTCATTCATTCAATTCGGCCTCCCGCAAGATTGGGGTGGAATTAATAAAAAAATGAACGTTTAATTGCTTCTAACCTAACCACACCCTCGCTTCGCCCCCCCCCCACAAGATTGGGGTGGAATTCTTATAAGCGGGTCATGTTGCAGTAGGTGGTTGGTAGTGTGTGCAGTAGCTGATTTAGTTGCCAACTTCATTGTTTCTATCGTGCAACATAACCTCAGATGCGCTTAAAAATCGTGTTTGGATTAATTTTCTTTACCCCCGGCCACCTAATTGTGTTCTCTGATTAATTCTCTACCTGCTGATACCAAAAACTTACTCTCAAAACATCGTTTTCCTAGGGGTAGCTATATCGAACAATTACCAATCAGGTAAGTAGCTGATATTTCATATGCTAGTATTTATCGCATATTGCATGAACATTTAGGCATGAAAAAGCTTTCTGCAAGATGGGTGCCGCGTTTGCTAACTGTTGACTAAAAGCGAACTCGTGTTGTTTGTTTGGGCATGTATACAAGTGAGTTTCTTCACAGACTAATAAAGGTTGATGAAACATGGTTGCATTACTATACGCCAGAAACCAAAGCACAATCAAAACAATGGGTTTTTAATGGTGAAAGTGCCCCAAAGAAGGCAAAAACCGTAGCATCAACTGGAAAAATTCGAGCTACTTTTTGGGATGCAAAAGGTAGAATATTAATCGACTATCTTCAGAAGGGGAAAACAGTAACTAGGAAATATTATGCATTACTTTTAGACCGTTTGGATGCTGAAATTAAAAAGAAACATCCACACCTTGCAAAGAAGAAAGTACTGTTTCATCAAGATAACGCTCCAGCGCACACACCGAGAATTATCTCATCGAAATTGCAACAATTACGTTACGAATTGCTGCTCTATGCACCTTATTCGCAGAGATTTGGCTTGGTGTGACTTTTTCCTCTTTCCAAAATCAAAAAATCATCTCGTTGACAAAAAATGCACAACGGATTCTGAAGTTATAGCAGAAACTGAAGCTTTTTTTGAAGGCAAAGACAAAACATTTTATACTGAAGGCATTAAATTATGTGAACACCATTGGAATAAATGTATCGAGTTAAAAGGAGACTTGAAAAAAAAAAGTTTTGATAAGAAGTTTTGTTTTAATAGCTTTTGCATTTAATTATGAATTCACCCTCATATTTTGTGTTCATTTTGATTGTAGGTGGTGCTCGCTTCATCAATTTTTCCTACGCCTGTGTCAAAAGTAGTGGTTTTTGATAGTTTTTGGTGTCAAAACTGGCCTTTTTAAGTACTAGTGCCCTAAAGTAATATTTCTGAATACTAGTGCGCAAAAATATTACTTTGGGCCTCTTTTGACACCAGAAACTATATTAAAAACGTTTTTTTGACACGAACGTAGAAAAACAGTGTTTGCAACACATGCCAAAGAGTAACTTTTTGCACTCATGTCGGCTTGGTCTACAATTTTTACATTCCTGCAAAAAAACTTGCTCCTTTGGTACTTGTTGCTAAACATACCACTCTTTTTGGAAATTATACCACTTCTATTAGTTCTGAGTAAAATCTTTTATTTTTGTATCATTTATTCTAACCAGGGGAGGACACAATTCGGCCGTCGCCGATCTCGATGAAATTTTTACTGGCGATTCTACATCGAACATAAGTCGACACGTATTTTGTCGTTTGTTAAATGGGGCCTCGCAAAAAAATGTGATAGGTCGGAAAATGGCTAAGATTGACTTTCACGAAACTGGCGCTGCTCCAGCTGTCTTAACCTATTTCAATGAAACTTTTATGGGTATTTCTACATCGAAAACTGTTAAACCCGTGTACAGAGGTTTTTCAATATCAGGAAGGCCAGAATAAAATCCACAACACAGTAACGGCGTAAGCTTACGTTGTATGCGCAACCGAGACTTGTTTCAAACGTAACGAAAATCCACAAACCCCACTACGTAGAATTTCACTTCAAACGAATATCCCTTTAAGTACATGTCAGAAAATTGTTAAAAAGCAACTGAAGTTATATCCTTACAAAATAACGACTGTGCAAGAACTTACACCACCAGATTATGGTAGTCAAAGGGAATATTGTACATGGTTTGAGAACAATATGAACGACGATTTGCTGGATTTGTCTTTTACTCCGATGAGGCCTGGTTCTCTTTTTTTATTTTATTTAATCTTTGCTCTCTTATGTTATTTGTGATTGTATTAGTATTTAGGTTGTTAGATATGTACTGAATGTTTATTTCTGATGTTGTTGGTGTGACCATATGCATAAACTTTATTAACAAATTGCAGACCATATTTTTTTTATTTTGTAATTATTTTTCTTTATTCTTAGCTATTGACAACGAAAAGAATGTGTTCTTTAACACTTTATTTTAGATTAGTTGCATTCCTTCACATTAATTCTTTAAAAAGAACATAAGATTAGGCAACCATCGTAACAACGATGCAATGCGTGTAACGTGACAAACATTCTGATACACATCCTGTTTTTCAAAAGGCGGCAAATGCAGTCGCAAGATAAATTTCACAGCTCAGGAACTTTTATAAATACCTGTTAACGTACTTGCGCTTTTAAAGTAATAAAAAGAATTGTAGAATTTGTGCATATAAGTTTTATTGGTGTAAAACTAACCGTTGCCCTAAATGGCTAAGATAGGAAAGTGTTCCACATACTACGCAAACAAGTGTCAGGGCGGTCATTCTTACTTGAAGTGTCCCTGCATTTTGTGTAAAAGAACATCTGGAAACATAATAAAGTTTCAGATGCTTCTCTAATAGTTTCAGTATCTCTAGAACGTCCTTAACTTGGATTAAATGCAGATAAAATTTATTTTATGTGAATTTGGACCAATTTAAGTTAGTTTAAGTTAAATTGACCTTTGTTAGGCTAACTCACACTAAAATGAGGTTATGTTAAATCAAACACACAACCTGTAATGTAAATTGTAAAAGGAAAATTTTCAAAATGATCTAGAATAAAACTTATTGTCTATTTTGTAAGTGTCAAGTCCCTCGTTGGGCGCCGTTATTATATGCGATGGATAACAGCAAAATGTCAAAATGGTGCATCAAAGTATACTGATTTTCTTGAACGCGCGATAATATACCCTGAAAACAAGAAAATTAGTATATATTAGAGGCTATTTTGGCATTGTGAACTCATTCATCACGATATGTTATTCATTATTATTAAATTTGTTCGGTGAGTTAGAAAAGATTGGGAACCACTGCGTTAGACTGATGTGATCATGTTCGATGCCGAGTATCTAAGAGATTCAGAGTGTTATCATGGTGGCAATTTGTTATTTGGCCTGGATTCTGCTCTTTCATCACACAATATCGTTTCTAATCGATTTGGTAAAAATAATTTTGTAAGTTAATTCTTTAAGGCTATAGGATATATAGTACAGTGTTCTTGTATAAAAGTAATTATATGGTTAGAAACGCAGCTTCTGAATAAGAAAATTAAAGTGTGCAATGATCGTAAGTAGACAGATGCAACAATAAACTCTATGTATTACTCAATAAACAAGTATTGTGTATCCAGTTCATTGTTAAACCGTCTTTTATCAAAAAACAAATTAAATAAATAAGGTCGTGCATAAACAATCATAATGATAGAGTTTGCAAATAAATAATTTAACAGAAAGAAATTATACATTTTTTTCTCTTTCATTTCGTGTTACCTAATAGAACGCGAAATGCGTATTCGAGGTCAATACACGAAATATACATACCACGTTATACACGCATACCTACAAATCGAATTCTGTTAATGATTAAAACTATTATAGCTCGATATAGTATGAACGTATACAGCCTACATTATTTTTATTATTACACTGGAAACAAAAAACAAGGTCGATGAATATGTGGGCGCCACCATTTATTGTTGCAACATGAATTTAATCCAAATTTGTAAGCGATAAACCTGTTGAATATTGCGTTAAGGTGCCTATTGTGGGATATTCTTAATACACTTATTTATTTATATATCTTGGTAACATATGAACAACCACAATTCTATTTAAGTAATTATACCTGGAAAAATTAAAAAAAACTTAGAAATTGCAATAGTCATTGTCCTTGAACCATATTTTTTTGGATGAGCTCCGGCTGGGAACCGGCATGTTAACAAAAAATATGCCAATTCAATTGGCAAGTTGCATATTTTTAAATGTTAGTTTAAAGTTTTCGTTGCGTCACAATGATAGAATATACCTTAGCCGAAAAGTGCATTTGTTTACCTGTAAGTTATTGGCTTTGCTGATAGAAAGTTGGCTGATATTATTTAGTTGTAAGTACAACCTTCACAGTCTATTTTTTCTTATATGAAATTGTGTTATTTTATTTTTAGTTTGAAACTCTGACATTAGGAAGTGGTTTAACAATTGCTACGTAGAATAAATTATTAGAAATAACCACTGCGAGTAAATTCCAATGATAGACTATAAGAGCTGTTCAAGCCAAAACCAAGATTTGGTGTCGCATGAAATAAAAAAAAACCAAATACACGTCTTTTCAAAAACAGTACAACAGGCATTTCTATCCATACAAAGAAGCTTAATTACGGTTTTTAACATCCAGGATAATTCTGATGAATCAATTACTACACTCATTTCGGGAAACTGTTTTGGAGCTCACACAAAGAGATCTAAAAATAGATCAGAGAGACAGACAGATAGTTAAGTTTCAACAATCAGATTTACTAGAATACAGGATCACTTCAAAATCTTAATTACGGTTTGAGGCCAAAATAATGATCAAATTCTGTCTTCACGAGAATCCCAGGAGGGGCTAAATAACAGTCAGAAAAATATCACATAGGAGTAACTCTCGCACGGGTGAAGGAACATACAGAGATACGAGATACCCTTTTATCAAACAAAGACCAGACGTTTGGTATTCCTAGATCTTCGATTTGGGCTAATTGGACTGAATAAATCTAAAGACAGTATCAGAATTACTTGAGCCGCATACTTAACACATGGGCTGAAAAGTCCCAGGCCTAACAAAGAAAACACGGTTTTTTTTGTTCAAAATTAGCTTTATTCATCAACGTAATTTCCATCAAGAACAACGCAATCATTCCAGCGCCACTCTAACATTTCAATACCACTTTTGTAGAACGATTTATCTTTTGCCTCAAAATAGGACTCAGTTTCAGCGATAACCTCTTCATTCGAGCGACATTTCTTACCGGCAAGCATTTTTTTTAGATCTGCGAACAGCCAGTAGTCGCTGGGAGCCAAATCTGGCGAATACGGTGGATGTGGGAGCAATTCGAAGTTCAATTCATGTAGTTTTGCCATTGTTTTGATTGACTTGTGACACGGTGCATTGTCTTGATGAAACAAAATTTTTTTCTTTGCCATATATGGTCGTTTCTTTGCAATTTCGGCCTTCAAACGCTCCAATAACGCTATATAATATTCATTGTTGATGGTATTTCCCTTCTCAAGATAGTCGATGAATATTACACCACGCACATCCCAAAATACCGAGGCCATAACCTTTCCAGCCGATTGTTGTGCTTTCGGTCGCTTTGGACGAGGTTCACCAGTTGCTGTCCACTCAGATGACGATCGTTTTGATTCCGGAGTGAAGTGATGGATCCATGTTTCATCCATTGTCACATATCGACGCAAAAATTCCGGTTTGTTACGTTTAAACATGGCCAAACACTGCTCAGAAACATCAACACGTTCTTGTTTTTGGTGAACAGTGAGCAAACGCGGCACCCACTTTGAGCAGAGCTTTCTCATAGTCAAATGCTCATGCAATATAAAGCCAACACGTTCTTTTGATATCTTTACGATGTCAGCTAACTCACGCAACTTCACTTTTCGATCATTCAAAACGATTTTGTGGATTTTTTTGATGTTTTCTGGTGTTACCGCCTCATTTGGACGTCCACTGCGTTCTGCATCATCGGTGTCTCTACGACCACGTTTGAAGTCAGCAAACCAACGTTTTATTGTTGTTTCTGATGGAGCGGAGTCCCCATAACACTTTTCAAGCCATTGCTTCGCTTGAACGGTATTTTTTCTCATCAAAAAGCAGTGTAAAATTAAAACACGAAATTGTTTTTGATCCATTGTTTTGAAAATAACAAAAGTAGCGTCACTCTTAGCACAATAACTCACAAAATAATGAATAGAATATCATGAAATTTTAACAGCTGTCTTTTGAAGGTTAGTACTAACTGAAAAAGCGGTGAATGCAATAGAACTAGCGCCATCTATTTGTTAGGCCTGGGACTTTTCAGCCCATGTATTAGCAATGCTAAGAGACTAAAAGTGTAAACAGTGTAAGTGTTCATAAATGTGTCCAGTGATCTGTGAAATCATGCTTGCGGCTGCACTTGCCGCCTTTTAAAAAACAGGATATGTATTAGAATGTTTGTGACGTTACACGCATTGCATCGTTGTTATGATGGTTACCTAATCTTATGTTGTTTAAGAATTAATAAGTTAAGATTAGTTGTTAATAAACCTACAAGTTTAGTCTTGAAAAATTGCAATAGGAGAGAAAAAATGTGAAGCAATACAACAAGCTTCAGTACGAGATAAACTAAATTGCTAAATGCAGGACAACGACATTTACAATTGACACACCGGCACATCAAAATTAGATTCCATAGCCAACTGAATCCAAACATTTATAAACACTTTGTACAAGTAGGTAGAAGTTAAAACCTTTAACATCGAATAAACAGAAACTGAAGAACTGAATCCAAGTGAAGCCGTTACCGGATCAACAAATGAAGCTGTTGAAATAACAATTACCCCTAATAAAATACAAATATTTTCGATTTTCGAAGATGGTGTTAAAGATTGGATTCTTACCAAACAAATAGATACGACAAACATGCAAATCATGAAAAATATAATGAAAGTAGTTGTCAGCAATTCTTTCAAGCTTTGGCATTTTCTATGGTTTGTTATCACTAGAATAAAATCGATCAAGCTTTAATTTCTGAAGTATCTTTTTCTTTATTGTGCATTTGATTAATGTGTGAATTATTTATTTATCTCGTCTCTGTTTTTATTGAGTTAGGATTTTTCTTGCGTTTTGTATTTTTGAAGATTTAATTTGTATATTCTTTGGTTTGTATTAAGTTAAAATTTTGATTTCATGTTTAGTTTTCACTTAAGACTTGTCATGGAATGGATATGTTGGCATGATTTGGATTCTCGGTGAATGGAATGGTAATTATAATGAAGCTACTCTAGTTTACGCACAGCGATTTCACAATAGACGCCATCCAAATCATAGCGTAATTAGAAATACCGACCAAAGGTTTAGACAAACAGGAAATACTGTTCCCGATCGTAATTTAAACAGGGTTTGGCCAAGAATAATAATAAGTGATGCAAATTTAGAAGAAGTTCCAAATATGGTACTAGACAACCCAAAGACTAGCGTACGTGCTATCTCAAGAACTTTAGGTGCATCAAAACCACTATCCTTACCACAAAACCTGACTCCCAACATTTAATGGAAGATTTTTCAAAACGAATTACATTTTGTGAATGTTTACTAGAGAAACACAGAAGAGATGCAACATTTGTAGGCAAAGTGTTCTGAATGGACGAAATGGAGTTTTTAATGTTCACAATGAGCACATTTAGAGACATGCTCTTCATGAGAGAAGTTATCAAGTTTGTTTTGTAGTAAACGATTAGGCTGGAATAGTTGACGACGTATTGGTTGGTCCTTTTGTACTACCAAACAGGTTGGATGCAGAAAACTATTTAAATTTCTTAAATGAAGACTTTCCAATTTTGCTGGAAGAATTCCTTCCCACTAGAGTCCATCAGGGGGGGTTCAATGACAATTTTCCACAAAAATGGATTAGTCGCGTAAGCCGAACACCTTGGACTCCTAAAAGCGTTGATCTAACATCCCTAGACTTTCTCTTGTGTGGACACTTAAAGAATTAAGTGTATTTGACTGCCGTTGAAGACGAAGAAGAGCTGATAAACAGAATACACCAACAGTCAATTGTAACACGAGCAGGAAAATCTTGTGAAGCTAAAGGAAGACAATTTGAACATTTGGTTTAAATTGAGATGATAATAAGAAGCCTGTGCCTTCCTCGTGTAGGGCAGATTCTGTTTTGGTGGTTGATTTTTCTTTATTTGTTCTTTTATTCTAACACGTAAGATTGCTGAAAAAACCTTATATGTTTGGAAGAAGGCTTACAGGTGTAAGCCCCGGGGTTGTGTTGTTTCTCAACTAGTTGATAATACCTTCGAGTTCAGAAATTTTAATTTTTGTTACATCGACTGAAGGATTTTCCTGGGATGTTATATTCTGTGTTTAGTAAATTTAATTAATTACAATAATTTCCATGTTTTTGCTGTAAGTGAAAGCT
>VTPC01086675.1:0-25659 GCA_011009095.1 Ignelater luminosus | reverse complement strand
ACACTAATATCTAGAGACGTCAGTGTTGTCGATTATTATTTTGAAAAAATAAGTACTAGTTTATTTATACGTACAATTTCAATAACTTCTTTATAAAAAGCAAGCTAAAAGACGTGTGATTGTTGGTATATGTCAGCGATTAATGTCCCAGCAAACAAGATTTTACGTAAGTTACCTCCGGTATTGACGTAATAAACACGTAGTATTAACGATAAAATGTCACAGCCACAGGAAGTCATTTCTCGACGTCGATTTTACGTTTAGAAATGCCCTAACAAATACTTCACATATACGATAGCGTGACGTTATCTTTAGAAATAAAAATACATTTAAATAAAACGACTGTATTTGCTTCAAATATTTTATTAATAACTAAACAAACGGTTGAGAAAAAAGTTACAAAATAAGTAAAAGGTACATGTGTATATAAAATATAATATCTAAGGAATATGGAAAGAAAATGTACAAAATAAGTTACATAATCTTCGGCTTTAAGGAGGGCTTTATTATATTCAAATTGTGTTTTGTAAGGGGACCAATGCATTTCCTTTTTTCTTGGCGTTAACCACGTTGTATTCACTAATGCAACTGCACCATCTTCAAACTCGACCCCTACAAACATTTTTTTGTCGAAAGACAATATTGTAAGTTAACAAACTTCAAAAAGAACTTGGACAGTTTTTGAACCACATTAAATATAGTCGATACAGCGAAACTTTTAAAAAAGAAACAAATAAGGGTAATAACGAAGTGATGAAAAGCTTTACTAGGCGTGGTCAATACCTACCTAACCTCACAATAAATACTCATTTTTTAAAGATTTTTAAAAATCGCAAATATAATTGTAAATATACTCACTATTTGTATACTACTAAATTTAGTTTCACTTCCCAAAACTAAATATTCATACACTGCTGTATATAATAAAAAAAAACTACAAACTGCCGAATGCCTGTTGAAACCGCTGAATGACGCACACCGGACACGGAATATAACATGATCGTGACATGTGTGTTGCGGTCAACGAGATCAATCGAAAACTTCCGAATAACGACTTATACGTTTTTAAAATTCAAACTGCCTTTTTTTCTTTTATTATTATTATTATATATATTTGCAAAAAATTAAACTCTACACACATCCGATTTATCTATGTAACTCAAGAGTATGCTCCATACACTTAATTATTAATGCAATGTAGCTACTGAATTTTCATTTACTCATTTCGAATTACGCGAAAGAAAAAGTAATACTTTTTTCAAAACTCTAAAGGGCTGTTGAATTAAATATAATAATAATTTAAAACCAAACATCGAATCACCTGTTGGAAACGTCTACACGACGTTACGAAAATAACGTTTTAAAAACGTCTTAGACATGACGTTGATAACACGTTCCATATTAGTAAGCTGGCGTAACTGACGAAAAATCACCTAAAATTCACGTCTCTGTTACGTGTTTTGTCTCACCTTTGCTTGCTGGGGTATTTCATTATCATTACTATAGCCCTATAAGAGCAGCATGAACGTTGTAAGATGTTATCCCCTACAAATGAGTCCAAACAAAAGGTTGATGAAATAACAATAGATAAGTCAACCATACGACAAAATAAAACGCAGTTGATATTTCTATCTCTCATTTTTGAGCGATTCTTAAGAAATGACTTACGAGTTACCGAGCATTCCTGTGGTGTACAAGCTAATAAATTCAAAGAGTCAAAGTCAAACAAGTTATGTGCAAATTTTTATTTTAATCTATTTCATTGTTGTCGAGGTATTAAGAAAACAAGCAATTTTAAATGAAAATTTGACATCCTATATTTCGGAAACAGTGATCTTTAGGACCTTTAGGTTTATAAAAAAAATTACACCTATTGTTGGCTGAGGAATCTGCCTTATCAATGCTTCATTTTGGAAACCCCGGTAAATCAAGCATGAGAGACACTCTACATTTATCTGTTGATTGTTAAATTACACGAACGTTGCTAGGTCTTTGTAATAAACAAAAATGATCTGCAATAATTTGAAGTATGCAATATTATCTTTTTTTTAAATTACATTTTAAGTACATAAATAATACTACCAATATATATATTTGCTATAGGTACATATATACTCTATTCTCAGGGATATTTCAATAAATAATAAATTGCATATTTAATTATTTACATTATTTTATTTTAAATGTCAAATTAATTACAGAGAGGTTAAATGTCATGTTCTTTTCGTTGACTTGATCGATTCGCAGGTTCTTTTTATACGCTACAAAATACTATTATGCATAAACTCCAATTAGCTGACAATTTAACACTTTAAAGAATTTTACAAATTTGTTTTCATATTGGTAAACTTTAATTATTTTTCATTCAAATACATAAATTCACTTTTTATTGATTCTTATTAATACCACTACCATTTTATCTTTGCTGAACCTCTTCCTTCTTCACTAGAACCCTTTCGATTCATACGAACACTGTTAGTAATAGGGTAGCAGAGCGTGGTTGTTTCGATATACGACTACTTCGACTGTCTAAATATCCGCCCAAAAGTGCATAAGATATTCGTTATCAAATTGATTTAGCTGCAGTTGTTCATTTGCTGCAATACTTATTATTTATCAAAATTCGTACGGTACTCAGCTTAGCAACAGCGCTAAAAGTTTGGTCATAATCAACTTCTTTTTCTTGTTTGTATCCCTTAATCACTAATTGAGCTTTAAAACGTTCAATAGAACCATCAGGGTTTGTTTTAATTTTATATACCTACTTACAAAGGATTTCTTTCTTATCAGCTAGCAATTGTTTTAGTATCCAAGTGCCATTTTTCAATAAAAAATTGATTTCTTCATCCATAGCCTTTTTCTACTTTTTGCTTTATTGACTTTAAATGGCTTCCTCATAGGTACTAGGTTCAACATAGCCAGCCATGATATTATTTCCACGGTACATAACAAAATCATCAAAACGTTCAGGTGGTTTTATTATATTTATATCTCGAAGTGCACGTCTATATTCAAGTTCTTCCTCTATTTCATCTTTCTCATCAAATATTTGTTCTTCACAATCAGACAAATCCTCAGTAATTTGAGTGTTTTTCTCAGTTGCTTCAGTGGTTGTCATTTCTTCAGTGCATATAGGCGCGAGAAAATCGGACACAATTTTTTCTTTCACAAGGATTTTGTTGTGATGTATTTTGTTAAGCGTTGGACAGTTCTCTTTTCTTGTAGAATTAATTGTACAGCATTGCTATCGAATTCTTCACCGTTGTCTACTTATTAGTTCCTTCACGTGATAACCAGCAGTGACGGCTTCAGCAAGCATAAGTTTAAGTTTTTCTGAAACATCAGATTTTTCCTTTATAAAATATACAATATGTGTAACTTCATTTTTAAAAATTACATAATATTTATATCCAGACCACTTAAATATAGTAAAAGTGGAAGGGGCGCTATGGTAGGAAATGCGGTCTGACAGAGAAAGTAATCGAAAGGGCTACTTGTTTTTGCCGTGCACTCTGCTCAGAAACTTTTCACAGTGCCGTGAACAGGAAGGAATGATTAACTCTGAAATATGACAGTGAACACAGCCTAGCTTGATGTATTTATTTTCATAATGGACATAATTACGTACATATATGGTGGCAAATAACTTCTTGGGTCATACCAAGAAATATTAATCGACTTAGAATATAAAACAATAATAATAATAATAAGATTAGGTGATTTTTGACAAGTATATGTCCAATCAAACCAATGTCAATGGAGAAAGTGACTATTAAATTTTAATAAATTTACTTTAATTGTAATAATATAATATTAAGTCATTTTTAATTAATTAATTAATTTTAACTAAGAAAATATATCTTGTTGTTATGTACGAAAAATTAAATTACAATCGTAATACGACTTTTTAAATTGTATTGATTATGAATAAACGAAAACAAGCGTTCTAAATGTGTGGCAGTGAAATGCTGGCATTTACGCATTGCTATGAGCTGACGAACTTTTCAATAGACTGTACAGTGAAAAGACTTCTACTGCGCAAACGCAGTAGGGTTAGACGAAAACTGGTGACCTTTTCGGTATTAGTCAGTCTCTGGACGCTTTTCACTCATTGGCACGATACACGAGCGCCTGTTCCAGTCTTACTATATTTCAGTGATCCAAACTTGGAGAAGACGTCGAATAGCCTACAAACATCAGTTAAATTAAGTTTAGCAACTCTAGTACGTTTTTGCCTTAGTACCAAATCGTTGGCGATGAGACTTTCCATAGCCGCGCCCTTCGCACAGCTCAATGTCCAAAGCAGTTATTATTCCAAGTTCAGATTTTCTTTTTGATTTCACATAGCGTTTGTTTTAATGTGCAAAGCGCTTATGATACAACTGCAAAATATTTTCATTTGAAACAGCAGAACTTTACAGTATTTTTTTGGAAAAACATTTCTCACTGCTTGTTTATATAATCCTCCAAAGCGATTTCTACTTCCAAATGAAACAACTACCCCATTTATTTTCAGTTGGCAAACAACAGAACTAGATATAAATTCACTGTTAGATTTTTTATCTTGAGCAGCTGGGGAGAGAACAAATTTGTCTTTACCTCAGGCACATACCACACATCAGTCAAAGTTAGGATTTGCCACTTGCCATCTACAGATGCTTGAACCTCAACAGTTGCTTTCCCTATAGCTTTGACACTGTTACCATTAGCAACGTCACAGTTCGAGTATCATGGTTAAATAGTAGCTACTCTAAAAATACGTCATTTTTATTTAAAATTTGGCTAAATGATTCATTGTCCACATGCCAATGATCCCTGTCTTGCTCAGTATTCAGAACACAGCTAGTGGATACAGAAAGTCCAACGTTACTTGAATCTTTATATAAATATCACGTCGATAAGTATTTGGTTTTTTATTTATAGGTTGTGGTTGGTTTCCCATCAGTTTCTGTTTAGAACAATTAGTGATTCTATGAGCGCCTTTACAGTATTTACAGATAAATTATTTTTGATCTTTAGTCTTTACAGTTTAAAAAAAACATTTGAGAAACAAGACCTCATGATTATTGTTTTCTTTATTGCTTAAAGGCCTTTCATACATGCAAAGCTGTGCAGTAAGATTACACTGCGGAACTCAATTTTTGTTAAGTTTGATCTGACACTTGTTTTTGACTGACTTGTGGCCTCTGAATCCAAAAATGTCTACAGTTTTTCTCTATCACATAACTTTTAAAAGTATAGGATACCATATAAAATACTCGTACAATGGAAAATAATGAGAAAATTGCCTGAATGCAATATTCATTACATTTTATTTTGCTTATAAAAAGGATTTATTGTTACTGTAAATCAAATTGTATGCAAGTAGTAAAGTTAGGTGGCAGTTAAGCTAAAAATTTACGCTTATAGGTTTTCCTGGAGTACTCAATCTTTGAACAATCTCGCCTGATGCTCCAACAATAGTCCGCCATCATATGTACATGCCATCTACTCCGATACCGTCCCTCCATGAGCCTCGAATCTTGGTGGAATGGTTCACCTTGCTCATCACTGACTGCACCAAGGTTTTCCAGAAAGTGAGGAAAGGTGGCTATTTCAGTATAATTATTTGCTGGTCTATTTCTAATAAAGCAGTTAACAAGGCCTTTGAATGATAACCAAGCATTTTGACATTGTCCCGATGAAATGTTCATTTTTGATGAGCTGCTGCATCTGTGAACCATCAAACACACCGGCCTAGGAAATACCAAAATGAGGTACCTGAAACAGCCTCCATCAGTTGGTAAAGCTTTAACGAATTGAATTCTGATGTGCAAAGGTGGGAATATAATATTCTTCTTGTCAATAAGTAGCTCATAAAGAATGTTTGGATCAGGAGGTTTGAGGTCAGATCTTGGAGGCCAATTCCTTTCCATCCAATCCTTCTCACAAGTTCTGCTATCTCACATGCACAGAGAACAGGAATATTTTGTGTATCACCGTTCCTGACCATTTTAAAGACGACACAGATGATCCAATTGTGTTTATGATATTGCAACAACTCACTAACTCTCTTTATGTCTTCTTCACAAATTTTCAACTGTGATTGCACCAAATAAATTGCCATTGTGGAAGAAGACACAGTTTAAGCTCCGCTTTGAACTGTCTATGGACAGTCGCCATTCAGTTGAGTTATACATTGGATATCTTAATTGCTCCGTTAAACCATGTATGTTATGCCACTGTCACTTCTAAAGTATTGCAAAAATTCACTTTCTTTGGATCAAAACTAGGATACCTTTGCTCATTTTTCAATTAGGTTTTTCTCACGCAGTCTTGGTGCTAAGAGTTCTGAAGCCTTTTTGATGGTCCCAAATCTCTTGCCAATTCATTTAATTTTGAACAGATACCTTACAAACTGAGTCATCTTCAATTTCAAAATCTTCAAGTAGAGAGTAGTTTGACAAAAACTGGCACTGGAATTTTAGCTGAATGAGGCAGTGCTCGTATAACATCTTTTATCACAATTTTTTTAATTTGTTTCAAAACTAAAACCACAACTTTTCTACCCTCTTTCAATAAAAATTCAGTAGCTAACTTCCCTTTTATTTTTCTCTATTTCAAAAACTGCCTTAATTTCCAATTAACTTTTGTATCTACTAATCTAGCACTTATTATTTACATTACATTAACGAACATTATCAACTTTCATAACGATTACTGTTTTAGATCTAATATAATTATAAATATAAGTGTACATTTAAATTAAATTGTTTTAACAAGTAATAACATCATTGTTTGATTAATTAAAAGAGTTTATTTTTATTTCCATTATCATGGCTCTCTTATTTATTAATTGATTTAATTTTAAATGTCATCACAACAAGTAGAGATAATAAATAATTTGTTAAAATGATTCTATGTAAGAGCTATTGATACAGTACAGCAGTGTTTCCCAAACTGTGTTCCGCGGAACATAGAGTCCAATAAATAAAGAAGTTATTAATTTTAAGGCTTACATTAGGTTAAACGGAGAGAATTCAGTGGGGGGGGGGGGGGGGCAGCTAGACAAAATGTAAGTGTTGCATCGGAAACAGTCTCAATTGCAGTGTTTCGAAATTGTTCCTAAATTTGAATTAAAGTTTAAGCTACTGGTGAGTGTAGTGAAAAGCTTTTTCTGTAAAATCCGCAAGTATCAAGTTTATCGTTCGGAAAATAAAAAAGTTATTAAAACAAAGGCTTAGCACAACATGTCTTATTTCCGTGAAAGAGAAAGACGCGGTAAAATGTCACAAAACACGAGACTTTTTTAAACTACCCAGGCGAGAGCAAACACAACACTACGGCATGACTAGCTCATACCTCCCATACTGCTTTCGCATACTGCCACTTACTTCCCGCCTTTTTTTTTCTATACTCATTACATATTCCCAACTGAAGAACCTCGAGTCAATCTTTACCCTGAAAAGTCATCTAGATACAAGCACACCAAACACAAGCTATTCCAAACTTTCCTTCCAGCACGCCAACTCACAATTAGCACCCTTCGCAAACACAAATTCCCATTCTCCCCTCCATCACCTTTGCTAGCCCCTCAAATGCTAATCGAACAAAATCTCAGTCTATTGATTACACTTTATTTGCCTATGAAGAGAGAAATGGTAACTTGTACCCACGACAAATGACTGAGCGACCTTTACCAGAGTCTCTGATTCAGCCCTGTAAATGTACATCGAATTGCCACATACTCAACTCCATCCAGCTCCCAGTCTAAACAACAGAAACTGACAACATAACAAATCGCTGCATGCACAATGTGTTACAGGAAGTTGTAACTTCCTACCGATTTTTGATCACACATTTATTTAAAAAAATGCAAAACTAATTATATATCTAGGATAGGATAGAATCCAAGTAATTCTTTGAAAGTTATTTCTATTTTTTAACAACTTATTGCTTCCTAGACACTGGCGATAGCTAGTAAAAGAGGAAGGATTAAGTATAAGTTTAAGTAAGCTAAGTATTGCTTCCGTTGATTTCAGCCTTCTGAAATAAGTTCACTTTAAACTCTGTTTTTAAATAAAATCTAGGTACTGTTTATTATTAACTTTTACGCATACAATAAAAAAACTAAAGTTTGATGCAATAGCAAAATTACAAATCTCCATAGTGTTTACGAATTAAATCAGCAGCTTTCTCTTCCACCATGTAAGCAGTTAGTACGGGATGTGCAAATAAAAACGGTATTATGCTCGCATGGACAATTCTCAAGAAGCAAGGCCCTCTGCAATTAGATACATAAGATGTTTTAGTGCTCATTTCCAATAATCAGAAGAAGATGTTTATAATCTGACATTGTCTTCAGATCATTATTACTTCTATAAACTTAAGAATCTAATTTAGGGTAGTCCAATAGATTTTTTTTTAAATAAACCAAATCGCCCCTCTCTAAGGATGGAAGCAGAGTCAGCTACCGAAGCGTCGCGACAAAAGTGTGGCAATAGCCTAATTAACACTTTAGATGAGAATCTACACTCATCAACTTTTAGATCTTCTGTTTCCAATTTAACAGTTTCTTTTAATATTGGCTCAAGCAGAACTGGAAACACAGCCCACGTGTGTTTTCCCAATAGTATCCTTGATATTGCTTGCCAAATTTTTTTCAGTCATCTTTAACCAATCAAATGCGTTTTGGATACGGCAATTCTTTGATATTATTTCGAAAATATCAAAACCAATACTAGATAAGCCTACAGTTGTTGTTAAATAAAACAGGCCTCCTAAATAGTCCCTAATGTACAGTTTCATATCAGATTCATTTACTGCTATGTTTGTGCTAAACATTACTCCTGGACAGGATTGTTGATCATACAGAGAAAGATCTTGAACGATAAGAATCTCAAGTTTTTCTCAATGTTCTTTTGGACCAATTCCGGAAACTATCAAAGTTTGAGGACTGTGTATTGCACCACCAAAAATAATGACTCCTTTCGATACTGCTGCTATGTACCTTTTGTTTTTATTACGAATCAATTCTGTACCATAAAACGTTTCGTTTCTAAACAAGATTGTTGAATCTAAACCGTGATCTAGTATTTCAAGATTTTTTCGGCTCGTTGCTAGTTTTACGAAAGCCCTATTAGCACTACATCTTGTACCCTCTTTAGTGGTCACATCCATTGTAGAATACTCATTTTGATTTTTACCATTATAATCCAATATCTTCCGACTTCTCTCTTCTGCAGCTTTTAAAAACAAGTCTGCTTCATCAGAATAAAGTTTAAAACCTTCTACGCTTAGTAGTCTATGATGTCCATGATATCCGGGATCTTCCTGTCGTAGGTTAGCGTTCTCAGACTTTCCAAGATAGGGTAGAACACTCATAATCCCATCTTGGATTCTCACTGCCCCATTTATCAAAATCCTGTTTATTACGACGTATGCATATCGGAATGTTTATTACACTGCCACCTCCTACAGTTCTACCAGTAGGATAATTACATTGTAGTTTTGTTCTTATTTCTTAAAAAAAGAAAGCAACTAGTTTGTAGCTGTACCGTACGCTTCAAACCGTGCTCTCATACGGTTTACTTGATTTAGAAATGATTGTAAATTCTAACTTCATTAGCCGATTTTTATGGTCCAAACACTTAAACTACGCCCCGGAAAATTCATAAACAAGAAAAATATTACATAAAGCTACATCTGTTATATGCTGTTGTAAATACTAAACTGAAAACTACTGTTCTGTGTCAGAAGCGGTAACTCTAACCTCTTATGATCAATAGTTTTGTCACGATGTAAATAGTCCTATATTTGTTTATTTTCAAAGACACCACACTTATTTTAGAGTTTCTGATGTAAGACGCATTGACTTTTCCATATTCCCTGTATGCTTTTCTATCCTCTCTAGTGATAACTGAGATACCCCATTAATATGTCGAAAAAGGGGCACACTGTACGTTTACCGGCTGAATAATCAGTTAAAACGCTGCTAGCCTTTTTATACTAAACTGTTCCACTAATTATAATTTGGAGCATACGTGTGTTTTTTTAATTAGCATATTAGCAATATTTTGATTTTCTGAAGTACGTCTATCCACGTTCTCGTTGAATCAATATGATGCGTGGTCATTACTCATTATCTTTGAGAATATTCAATTATTTATCTCATAGTCATATGCAGTTAAAATTGATTTATATTCACGTAATTAAAAAGTGACTTTAAAAACCCGCTTTATTTATAGATAAATAACTATTTAGGTACTAATTTAATTTTCCTTTTAATGATTTCAACTGGCGCTAAGTATATTAAGTAAACATAAACGTTTTTAGATTTGATGTCGATCAAGTGGGCACAATAATTAAGCTAATAACTATAAAAAAATCGCAACTAATGCACTTGAAGTACCTTAAAGGTTGTTTATCTTCAATTTTAAAAATTGTAAACAACAATTAATTAATTAATAGCGTTGCTAAGATAAGGTGATGAAATTCTAATATGTAGATAGTGGCTACCACAATGTTGCATTTAGAACACAGAAGAAAAGCTTACAGTTATTCATTAATATTCTGATACTTTTAATACATAACTGTAGCCAAGACTTAAAATTGTGTTCTCCCTTGGATTATTTCTTTTTATTAGTAGTGCTAGCTAATAAGACAGTTAAAAAAATGTTTCATGGAACATTAAAATCAGTAGCTATTCAATGAAGTCTGATGTTGATCTGATGAAGCTTAAGAAAATAGGAGGGAGATCTGTACCGAATTACGAATTATTGTTTTGTTTTGTTGCAACGTTATTGTTACAAATATTTCCAAAATTCCAAACAAAATTTTAAAATATAATAGAAATAACCTGTCAGCCGTTTGTGTTATAAATTCATACAGGGTATTCCAAAAAGTGGGGATAAGCTTTCAGAATAGATTCTTAATAATCAGTCGAAAATCTTGTAATGCTAAGGGATTTTCTTTTCTGTCTTCGCCATCAGCAACGACTGAACCGATTATGATAATATTTTTAAATTAAAGGTTTCTACCACAGATGTGTCACTAATACTAAAATTAAAAGGAATATTTATAACTATTGAACTTTGTGACACATAACACAATCAATTGAAAATTAACACTAATAGTGTGAACTATTATAATCAATTACAATCTTAAATTACTAACAATCTCGTCAACTTCAAAAATAATAGAAGTTAATAAGAGTGTTATAAACTCTCTAAATAAGTAAAATCATTAACAATTTTAAATTCATAAACATTTCATCAACTCTCTAAAATCTTAAAAACTGAATTTATAAATTAGATGAAAACATTATCAACAGCGCTATTTGTTCTAAAGTAATTAATAGCTTGCCGTCGAAATATAATGCATTTCGAACAGCGTGGGACTCCGTTTCCAGTGAGTATCAAACCTTTGAGAACCTCACAGCAAGATTATTAAAAGAAGAATTAAGAATCACGAATGAAGATACTGAAACGTCTCGACTTGCTCTAGAAGTTAAAGCTTTGCAAAGTAAGTTAGAAGCCGCTAGCTTCAAGAAAAGCAAGAAAAGCAAGCATTTTAAGGAATTGAAGAAAACCACTAGTTGTAATTACTGCAAACAGAAAGGTCACTGGTCACGTGAATGCAGGAAGAGAATAGCCGATGCAAGTGATCGTTCAGTGGTAATTCTGCCTATATTTGTGATATTTCGTCCTTGTATTCAGCAAGTTCTGATGTAAAACCAACTGAATGGATTTGTGATTCAGGTGCAAGCATGCATATGACCTGTCATAAGGAATGGTTTTCAAAACTAGAACCACTTGATGAACCCTTACATGTCAAGATTGCAAATGATAAAGTGATAGCTGCAGAAGGAAGTGGAATCATTGAAATTCAAGCCCTTACTGACGATCAATGGCAAAACCGAACAATGTATAATGTCCTATACATTCCAGAACTCAGCCGAAGCTTGTTTTCAGTGGGAGTAATGACAGACGGAAATTTTACTCATCATTCGTATAAAAATCGTTGTGAGTTTCGCGATAGTGGCGGAAAAGTGTCGTGCGTCGGTACACGAAGCAATAATTTGTGGGTGATGAAGTTTAAAGTCAAGAGTGCACCAGAATGCAACCTAAGCAACAGAAGCTCTATGAAATTGTGGCATGATCGGCTTGGTCATATTAATTGCAACACAATTAAGAAGACATACGATAAGAATATGGTTAAGAACTTCAATATCGATTCTAACGAAGAATTCTTCTGTGAACGGTGTCAACTGGGTAAGCAAGCTAGAAAATCACATAAGAGTTTAGTCAGGAACAGAACTGAAAAGCCAGGAAAAATGATTCACACGGACATGTGTGGACCGATGAATGTCATGTCATCTGGTGGCTCCAGATACTTTGTATTATTCAAAGATGATTGTTGCGGTTACCGAAAAGTCTACTTTATGCAGCATAAATCAGACGTCCTCGGGAAATTTAAAGAATATAAAGCACTGGTTGAAAATCAGACCGGAAACAAAATTCAAATTTTAAAAAGCGATCAAGGAAAAGGGGAATATATAAACAAATATTTCGGAGAATTTCTTAAGAGAGCAGGCATAGTACACGAAAGTTCGGCGCCGTACACCCCCCCGCAGAATGGTCGTTCCGAGCGTGAAATGAGAACAATAGTTGAGAGCGCTCGAACAATGCTCATTAATACAAGTGTGTCTCAAGAGTTGTGGCCGGAAGCAGTAAACACTGCTGTTTACATTTTGAATAGAACGGCTTCAAAACAGGTAGAAAATATGACGCCCTATTTTGTTTGGGCGAAAACCAGAATTAAAGCACATGAGGGTCTTCAGAAGCACAGCGTACATGTCAATTCCTACACAATTTCGTAAGAAATGGGACCAGAAATCAAAGAAATTGTTATTTGTAAGATACGAAGGTCATTCAACTAATTATAGACTCTGGGATCCTAAAAAGAGAAGAATTGAAATAAGCTGTAACGTGAACTTCAATGAAAGTGAGACATTAAAGATTGAAAAAGAGACATCGACAGTTACCTTGAATTTCGGACATTACGAAAACAATGAGCAAAGACAAGAGGAAAACACTGAAGGAGAAAATGTTGAGTATAACAGTGAAGAGGACACTGCAACATGAGAAGATCAAGTAGACAAAATTGATGATGACCCAGATTACGAACACCACAATTTCAATACAGAAGAAGTTGAACGATGACAACTTCGAGACAGAGGTACGCTTCGCCGTCCAGATTATTTTGATGCGGTGGCAGCTTACTCTTCAATTCATATGAAGATGCCGTGAAGTGTGAAGATTCCAATAAATGGCATCGTGCAATGGATGACGAAATGAACGCACTGAAATCCAGCGATACTTGGACCTTAGTAAAGTTACCGGAAAATGCGCGGGTGATAGATAATAAATGGGTCTTTCGTGTAAAGACTGACGCGGACGGTAATCCGATACGCTACAAAGCTCGTCTTGTTGCAGGCGGCTTTACGCAAGAAAAAGGTGTCGATTATCAAGAAACGTTCGCGCCGGTTGTGCGTTATGATTCGATTCGTATTCTACTTACACTAGCTGCAGAGAAAGACTTACGAATAGCAAATTTTGATGTGCAAACCGCGTTTCTGTACGGTGATTTATCTGAGGACGTTTATATGAAACAACCAAAAGGATTCGAAAACAAGAAGAAGCCAGACCAGGTGTGTAAATTGAGCAAGAGTCTATATGGATTAAAACAGTCGCCTAGGTGTTGGAACCACAAATTTCTTTCCTTCTTGGATCAATACGAATTTAAACAATTGAAGAGCGACCAGTGCGTGTTTGTTGGCCGTTTCGTGAATTCAGAAATTTATTTGGCTATTTATGTAGACGATGGACTTTTAATGTCTAAGTCAAGCAGCGCAATTGATGAATTAATAAGTAAATTGCAGCAAATGTTTAAAATAACAGTGAATCGGGACAATGCAAATTTACAGTTTGTTGGACTTCAAATTGAGCAAAATATATCTGAAGGAACAATCTCTATTCATCAGCAGGCATATACTACAAAAGTGCTTGATAAATTTAAAATGACTCATGCAAAACCACTATCTGTTCCAGTGGAACCTGGTATATGTTTAACTTCAGCCGCTGAAAATGGAGAGGGTAATTTGAGACAACCGCACCGCGAAGCCGTAGGGTCACTCATTTTTCTAGCCACATCCAGTCGACCCGACATTTCTTTCGCCGTAAATCAAGTGAGTCGCTATCCCAATAATTGGAGCCTCAAACACTGGCAAGTTGTAAAGAGAATTTTTCGATACTTGAAGCAGACGCTCCATTATAAAATCAGGTATTCAAAAACAGGACAAATTGAAGCTACCGGATACACCGATGCAGATTATGCCGGATGTGTAGACACCAGGAAATCAACTAGCGGGTACATTTTTGTCATGGCAAACGGACCTGTGACATGGAAGAGTCAAAAGCAAACGGTGGTAGCTCAGTCAACAACGGAAGCGGAATACATCGCACTAGCTCTTGGCGTACGAGAGGCCTTGTGGTTAAGGTCTTTTCTTCAAGAATTAAGTATCGAAGCTACGACAATAAACATCAAAGTCGATAACCAGTCAGCAATTAAACTGACTCAAGCGCAACAACTCCACAGTCGAACGAAGCATATAGATGTGAAACTACATTTTGTGCGGGATGAATGTGAAAAGGGCAATATTTCCATAAATTATGTGAAATCAAGTGAACAACTAGCCGATATGTTGACAAACCGCTAACAAAAACTATCTTAAATAATATGCTTGAGAAATTAAACTTGTATTAGATTGTTTGTAATTTCTTTGCGTTTTTTTTGATTTTATATTGTATTGTAAAACCACAAATAAGTGGGAGTGTTGGAAACGCAGAAAAATATTGTATTTAAGTATTTGTTAGTTTTTAAAAATAGACCACAGGGTCATTAAAATCTCCGTCGCTTTGCTTGTAATTTTATTGCTTTTGCAGGCAGTCAATTCTGTATATGCAAAGAGGAAGGACCTCTTTACTTATTTTCTATTAACAATAAATGTTTAACACACTTTTGCATTTTATTATTTCAACAACCTTTAACAATAGGAAATTGGCCTTTTTGTGTTAATAGCATTGAACTAGAGCATTTTGGTGTTGGTTAAATTTCACAAATGGCAAAAACGGAGATTGGCCCTTTTATTATTCAGGTCCAGAGTTATCCCCCTCTTTCTTGGTGAGCTCGCATAGTTATAGGGCAAAATCTGTCAATCTTCTAACTTTTTCTCAGATTTTTGTAAGTAGTATTTTGAAAACTATCGACCTTAACAAAAAATATATACTGTACAAAATTAAATCAGACAAGATGTCCTACATGAATACCAATATATAGAGTGAACAATAAAATTTCTGCGGAGTTATAGTATTACGTATGTAAGAAAAACAGAAGGTGAATATTTTTCTTATGTTGATTTTCCTCCAAGATGATTTCAATGGTAGGGTCCAGGCCATTCAAACAGTCACAATTTTCTAATTTATTAACGAGGAAAGATTGCGTTTTATTCAACGAGGATTTTAGTTGTACTATCAAGTGTCCACAATTTTCAAAACTAATCTTACTCGCAAGTAAAGCCCTACTACAGTAGGTTAGACATATAATCTCGGTTTAAAAACAAAAATCCCTCTTAAGGAACAATTGTTAACTGCTGAAAATTTTTTAAACAGAGCTTTGCATTCATTGACATTTGCAGCATTCTAGCCACATAGCAAATTGTTTTGGGGAAGTATTCCTGTTTGGAAATTTCTTAATTGTTATTCTTTGAACTATTTGTACAACTGTACACAACTGAAAGCAGACACTTTTAAATTAAGTTCAAAACGTAATCTGAAAACTGCTTGTAAAAACACCATGTGAATGTAATGTATGTAAAAGTCAAGCGTCGGTTACTACGATCTGCCCATTAACGTCACACATCTCAATTATTGCTCATAACTTCCTTATCGGGTGAGATAAACTTCTGAGAAATTACACACAAATATAAATACCTGAAAACTTTAGTTTGAGGAAAACTTGTTTTTTGTGTTATGACCCCCTTTAAACTGCAAATGCTCGGAGGCATAGCCGACAAAAATATGGTTATAGAGCAAATAATTCTTAGAATTTTTAAAGAGAAGTAAAACTTGTCTGAGGGTTTGAAGGGTTCTTAACTTTATTTTCTTTTTTCGTTTTGGCAGTTTTAAACCTTTCTGTAATATACCTACATACATACGTACAATGCATTAATTTAATTTTTTACTAATGTTTAACATTTTTCATTAGAAAATCGAAGACATTATGCATCGATATGCTCTTAATTAAAATATATGCACAATTGACTCAAAATATGCAAAATATGCAAATTTATTTCGATGCTATTTGATTGTATTTTATTAAATACGGATAGAAACAAAATCATTTTTTGACATATCTATAGTTACAAATATGCATTTGCATAGAATCCGTGCCTTGTTAATATGACAAGCATACACAAGATTTTACTTGAAAATTTAGCCGTGAAAAAGATTTTTTCGCGTTGGATTCCACATATTTTGACAATCGCTCAAAAAAAAACACTCGTGTCGATTGGTGCAAAGGAATACTCAAATAATTTAATTGTGGTATGAGCCCGAAAGTAAACAGCAGTCGACTGTATGAGTCTGCCAAGGTGAGCCGAACCCAACAAAAGTTGTTCGCGCAAGAAGCACTTCAAAGCAAATGGTTGTATGTTTTTTTGGGAGAAATGGACATGTGGCTACAGTGCGAGTGGAAGATTGTAAAACGGTTAATTTTGAATAGTACACAACCATTTGTTTGCCAGAAGCCTATGGAGAAATAAGAAAAAACAACCAGCGACGCAGGATCATCTTTCACCACGACAATGCAAGCTCTTACACATCGGCCCAAACTTCAATATTTAACCGGCTAAAACATCGAATTGATGGGTCATGCGCCGTACAGTCCTAGTTTGGCACACAGTGATTTCTTTTTTTTCGTTTTCGTGAAGAATAAACTACGTGGTCAACGACTTTCGACGACAGAAGAAACGGTTGATGCGTTCAAAATGCATGTGTTGGAGATACCTGGATCGGAATGGGAAAAAGGCTGTAAAAGTTGTCTTACACGTATGCAAAAGTGTAATTTCTTGGGCACTTAAACTTTCGAAGTTGATGAAGAATACCCGGCCACCATGCTGCATCAAATGTCCCTTGTACGTCTAAAGAGATTAATAAAACTTCCTGTTTAATTTGAAAATTACTTTTAACAAACTTCTTAACTTCCATTAAAGCGTCTATTGTGTTTGATAGAGGTTTAAATCCAAATTGATTATCACTTAATAAGGTATTCTTGTATAAATAGTGCATTATTCTATCTATTATTAATTCTACTAGTAATTGCCCGCTACAGGTAAGAAACTAGTCGGTTTGTACTTAGAAATATCGTTTATACTTTTTCCTGGTTTGTAAACAGTTGACCCTTTCCACGATTTTCTAAATGCAACCTCTTATTCAACATTCGTTATACATTGCTGTAAAAGTTACTTGGTACAATTTGTTTACTTTACTAAAGGTTTTGCTTGTCAATTCATCTTTTCCTGGAGTTTTATTTAGATTTATTTTATTTAAAATTTCATAAATTGCGTTTTCAATAAATAATATATCATTCTGAGTATTCGTCTCTTCTAAAACTCTCATTCTAATTGTTCTGTGGTAGTTATTACTCGTATCGTCGTTTGTTGAATCTGCTGGAATAAATTTATTCATTAGATTCTCTAAAGAATCGTCTAAATCTGGAGTAAATTGTCCATTTTCTAACTGACGAGTTGCTAAAATGGTTCCGTGCCTAAATTTTCCGGATGCTAACTTACAAACTTTATTCCAGGGATTTCTTCCTCTTGTTGAATTGCAATATGTCATCCGAGATTTCATTTTTGATGTTTTTAATAAATTTTGATTTTCTAAACCCAAAGAATAATATTCTCTTTATCTCTCTTGTGGGAATTGCTGATTATTATAAGTTCTTTGAGACGATCTTCTTTTAGCGTTTACCCTTTTTATTACAGTATCTAAGTTAACATTTCATCAGCTTCTTCCATTTTAGAACATAGTCATCACACGATCTTTTAATACATTCAAAAATTTCTTCTAATCTTCTTTTATCAGTAGTCTGGAAATTTAATAACCCAAAATGTGTGTGTACCTTGAAGAAGATAGGGAAAGAATTTTCGATGCAGGGGTTTTATAAATGGCTAGATTTGTTACGTAAAATTGTGAAAAAGTACAATTTGAGACGGCATTGAACTGCGGGATATAGAAAATGGAAGACAACCGTGGATCTTCAAGGTTCTAAATAAACAATTACGTAGGAATAAGTAAAGGCGAGACATTTGCCAAAGTATTTTTGTATTAATTCAACACACGAACCAGCAAATTCTAATTTAAATAAAAGATTGAGGACGCATCAATAACTGTTTAAGTTTACAAGCTAAATTTGTAAAATGCCTATTTTTTGGTTTGTTTATTAGAAGATTTACTAAAATAGTGTCAGGTAAGTTCAAGGCTAAACTGTCAAATTTCTGATTTTCGCCGTCTACGTGCTTGGTTGAAAAGAAACTGCTAAGTTGAGAAAAATATAAACCCTCTTGGTTAAAGATAGAAAGGCTTATCTTTAAAGCTATCATAACTGCAAAACCTAACCTATAAATTTGGTTGTTGTTTGATTCAGGACAAATTTTTATCTCTAAAAAAACTCAAAAACTTATTATACTAACTTTTTAAATCTTAGAATATAAAAAAATTTACTGAATACTACAGTACAGTGTGTTCCATTTTCCACGCATTTATGAGCTATACCAGAGCTATTATTATCATCAAGGTCCCTTTAAATGCAACTGCAGAATTTAGCACAAATTGTATAAACCCGAAGCTAATGCTCAGCGTTTCTGATATCTTAGTATATGTAGCAAATTGTTTGACTTTGTAAACAAAAATTTGTAATAAAGTATTACAAAGAATCCAACATTCGGAGAATAAAAGTTTTGAATAAAGAAACTGTTTAAGTCAAAAGATCTAAAAATGCAGCCTTTTAGAGAAAATGTTATTACTGCAAAAATATTTTGTCACTCTATCACTATAACTTAATGCTTGTACAAAATTGATTAAATTGTCTTTGTTGCATAAACAAATTTATAATATAGAGAATGCCAAACAGACACTTACATTAAACACTGTTAAGTCCTCTGAATTAATATTTCTCGGTACTTCACATGAGATATAAAACATTTCACTAAACGTGACAAAACGGGTATAAACTTAGGGTAACTAAATACCTGCAATGAAAATTTAAATTGATTCCGTTACTAAGAGGATTTAATAATAAAATCTATACCTCATTTACAGGGTTGCAGCAGGGTAGTCACTGCATTGAACGGTAAGTATAAAATTGGGTTTCCAGTACGAAGAATAACATTATTAGTAACTAATACCCCTTAGTATTACTTGGTAGCAAAAGTATTTAGAATACTCTTGTCTATTTGAATATTGCAATACAATTCCATACAAACAAAAGATGTTCGTCAAATATAGGGTGTGTCCCAAGTTGGTTCTTCCAGTCTATTAAATCAGTAAGTTACACCTTGTAAAATACCTACTTACCTTTTACGTTTCTTTATTAAAAATTATACCAATGCACTACACAATCGTACTTTGATAAAAGGTGACAAATTTTTAGATTTGCACTTAAAAGTTACACAGTTATACAAGTTTAGCTATTTCTTGTTACTGACAAAAATAAAACGTATTTTGCTGAAAGTTTTGTCTACAAAGCAATAATTTATTTAATCATATTTTGTTGTTCATCTTAGATAAATAATTAATAAATTACGTAATATAAAAATTTACTTCAAAATATTCTTTAAAGTAACGATTTCTTCTTACATTAAGCAGTAACACATATTTCTGAATGCCTTATACAAATTATAATTTCTTGTCGTGCTTTGTATTTTGCATATGTAAAATAAATGTTTAATTTCATGAGAAAGTAAAAAAAAAGTCCCATATATCCTTTATCAACTAAGAAAATTAAACATATTAGAATTGACAATAAATGAAATAAGGATTTATGTCTCGTTTTTATAAATTATTTTGGGCTTTATGTAGTCTTCCTTGTAGTTTTTCCGGTTTTGGTTGAACGTTTTTATTTTCGAAAATAATGTTTTCATAAAAATATTTGAACTCCTCGTCAACGTAGACTATTTGATCTTGTAAATTAGAAAGCTTTTCATCAGATATCTTATTTTTCTTTTCTTTAATATGGGCTAGAGTGTAATTCTCTGATGCAACTTTTTGGCATCCAGATTTCAAAATATTTACCTGTAAAAAAGGTGTGTGTTCATCTAAAGTATTTTTATACGAATATGATCCATATTTAGCAACAGGGACCCATTTGATACCATCTCGAAAAGGCACTGGTTCATGTAGAATATTTTTTTTTCTGTTAATCAAATGAAGTTTTTCGGAAATCTCGTCAATATTCTTAGAATGATGTTTCATATTAAATACTACCGAGTTTTTGACACTAGCAGATTTTATGATTGTTCTGTACGTTTCAGGGGTATAAATATTTTCATACTTTCGTAATGCTTTTTCAATACGGCCAAAGTCTCTATCCGAGTCCACATCTGAATGGCCTACTTCTGGAAATTTATGATCGATACTTTGTAAATATCCTTTAAAAATGAAATACTGATAAAGTGTAATCAGATTAAAGTTCTTGTTTTGTCCACTGCAGGAATCTGACCATATGATGAGATGTTTAATACTGTTTTGTCTAGCAGCAATAAATAGTTGAATGAATGTATGAAGGCAGCTACCTTTGGTAGCAATGTTTTCCGTCCATGTAAAAATAAATGCTTCATCCCCAGATTTTGATACTGTGTGTATACCGAAGTTATACAACCAGAGTTGCCTCAAATAGAACGCTTTGGACGTAGACAATTTTGGCAAAGGCAATGTCTGTTGTAAATCCATTGTGAGATAAGCTGTATTATCCTTTGTTTGAACAAAGTTTCTATCTCTTCTTTGTTGTTCAAATGCATACTTGTAGTTCTCTTTATGCTCAATATCATCTAAACCAGCATCACAAGTACTGCACGTATCGCTTTTAGGTTGCCCGAAGGACAGATTAAAACGGGTTGAAAAAATCTTGTTTAACTACATTTTTCTATAAAGTACTTTTCTGGAAGGTTTTGCTCCTTGCACTAATCAATACATAAATGGTACGTTTTTGTTAAGTTTAGAAAAGGTGATAAGTACTTTTTGTTTAAATTTCTATTCCTTGAATAATGAGATTGGTCTGCAGGAAACTTTTCAATGTGAGTGACAACACAGTTTATCACTTCATTTGGAATTTTGTGTGGCCTGTTCTGGGGAACACCTCGCTTATCAGGGGATGGTGCCGATAAACCACTTTTAAGTTTATTCTGAATGAGCTGAATTTTTTTGAAGGTAATTTGGTAGAGTGAACATATTGCAGTTTTATAAACTTTCAAAACTATTCGATTGTATGTAACTGTATACTTAAACGAGAATGATTTTGGTTTTTAACTGTTTTTTCGATAACGTTGGACAGGTTGAATAAAAATGCTTTTAAAGAGAAGTGCATTTTTTGAGTTTTGATCTAGCTGGTAAAATTTTTAAATATTGTTGTTCTTGCTTCTTCGTCAAAATTTTCGTTGCAGTTGAGAGTGCATTTTTCTTTTTGGCATAAGAAACCTAGTTCAACTTTTTTTGACGGAACTAGCTTTCCTTTTTGGTTAATATAGCTTTCTCCTTTTTGTCTAGCCTTTGCTGCTTTGTATCTTTTCCAGTTGTCTAAGTTCTTTAGTCGCTTTCTAGATGTTTTTTCAGGCAGCTGGAATATCTTCTTTTGAACTTTTTCGATCAATGCATTATTATTTTTAGTAATCAGTTTATTTACATCTTCACTATTGATTATTTTACTTCCTTTTTCTTTATTTTCCAGCGTTTTTAAAGTCTTTATCTGGTCTTCGATGTTTCCAACGTCATTATGAATGATCTTTCTTGCCTTTGTTGATAGGAATCCTTTTCTGGATTTCAGTTCCTTTGAATAGTCCAAGTCGCTTTCGTCAGAAGTCTCATCTGGAGTATCTGGTACATAATTATCTAAAGAACCGTTGTCAGACCAATCTAAAAAGAAACAAAATAAAAACCTCTTCAAGTTAATTGGACTAGCAAAACTTACCTAAATCTGCCTGTTTTACAGGATTAATTATATTATTCTTTTTGCTTATTATCATACTTTCTTTTTCATTATTTCCCGGCGTTTGTAAAGCTACCTGGTCTTCGAAGTTTTCCAGGTCATTATTTATTTTCTTTCTATTTGATACACTAGCCCCTAGAATATTTGACTTTAGAGATAGGGGTCTTTTTCTAGATTTTAATTGCTCTGCATAATCAAAATCAGTATTGTGAGAAGTCTCTTCTGAGCCGTCTAAAACAACAATAACAAAATATGTACCTCATCAAGTTTTCATTTCAACTATCGCAACTTACCATAGGAACTTTGTTTTACAGGGGTAGTATTAACTTTGCTAATAAACCTTTCTAGAGAATTATTATTGTCACTCTTAGCTGGGCTCTTGCTGTCATTTGAACTATTGGGACCTAAAAACCAAAAAAAGACACTGTTAAAAGAAAATACTCGTTAGCAAGTTGAAGATAAATTTATCATTTTGCTTTTTGTACTAAACGGTGAAAAACCACCGCAAAGCTTAAACGTGAATAAAACGCAATAATATTTTTTAGGTTATATTTTAAATAAAAGCAGCTATAACTTTTATACTTACCCTTATTAGTCTGTTCTTTTGCAAGTTTTAAAATTAGCATGCTTCTTGCCGACATATTAGCACTATTTTTTACTTGCACTGCACACATTTAAGTCTTCTATCGCGTAAAAACTATAAAAATGTAGAGCACAAAACCTTCAGTACTGATACATTTCTAACCTAACATTGTGGTGCTATGTTCGTTTTGTTAATATTTTTACAGGTTTCTAACCAATTTACAATGGATAAAGAATTCATGTAGCAATAATTTGAAATGTTAGTGAATAAGGGATCTATGATCAGAAATCAAGCGTACATAAATCTTTTATCCATTAAGTTTTGTTAAAATTAGATTAACATAGATCCTTTATCATCCCGTAACTTTTTAATTTTATACAATAGAACTACGAAACTGATCCCAAAAAATTTTTGGGTACATAAAACCTTTATTCACCAAAAAATCTCAATTTTTAAAAAAATGTTACATGAATCTTTTATCCACTTGCGTCTTCAATTATCAAGTCGGCTCTGAATAAATTAGTTCATTCCTTGTACTGACCATTATAGGGATGCATTAGTTTTATGTCTGTGATTTTGCTGTTTCAGACCGTTTTTCTATAATTATAGCTTCCAGCAGAAAGAAGCTCTATAGAAATACACGTCAAGCTTTATAAATAATAAAATACGATTTTTTCACTAAACCCCGCATTAGTATGTAGATCAATAAAAAATACACTTTACTCACAGTCAGTTCAGTGCAGTGCCTGCCTTTCTAATTGTATTGCTGAAAAGTTACAGCAGGATCAGTTTCAGTCTTGTATAAGATGCAAAATATTTGGAGAAATATATTAAATATTCCGGTATGTATAACACCAAATTATTTAAATTGTTAAAATGCAAGTTGAGGAAACAATGCAAATTAAATAACTTCAATAAAAGTACTAAAATGTATATTTAGTGGAGGAGACAGCCCTATACGTAGCATATAGTTTGTATGGTAAGAGTAACATCATCGTATTCCAATACAAACTATCTGGGCTAGAGTTTTCTGTTTTTTTTTAAAACAAACCTATTAAAATATACTTGTAATACAGCCTAACAAATCTGTTCTACTGTAATATTGCACGGTTTAGTTAAATCGTAGTCAGCGAATTATGTCACATAAAAAGTATTTAACTTTTAAACTTAAAAATTCCAGGAGTAAGCTATAAACAATATATAGGTCTCTTTTCTTGAAACATATCAGTTGAAAGAAATTAATAATTGGAATGTAAAGGTTGCATGTGTTTCAATGCGCACCCATTAAGATTATACATAAATTAGAAAATTCCCAAAGGCGGTGCGACGGAAGTGTCCTGGGTTGCAAAATAAGTTAGCCAAGGACTTAGCGACAGGTATCCTTTCCTATACAAAAATAAAACGTGTGTGTATATTAATATTTAAAAGCAATCAGATACCGAATTTTAAAAATTTTATGCATTTTTAAAACTAAAATTCCCGTAGGTACTTGTTAGTTACCTGACTTTAAGGGACGGAAATCGGTAAAAATGTGATCGAAAAACAATTTTGCAAGTTTCTCAAAACATCGCAATTTTTGAGAAAATACAGTTCCTATACTAATTCAGCTATCTACCACATAATCTTGTATTTGACTAATTGGTTCAAGTAAATAATGTCTTTAAATATCGACAAAAACGCTTCGATTGTAATTTACAAATTTGCGACTGAAAAATGCAAGAAATTGAAAGAATAGAATCTAGAATAACGCTCGCTTGAATAGTAATGTATACCCAGTTATAAACCAATCTTTAAGCTGCAAAATTGTGTATACTAAAGGTCATATTTTTAACCTCTAGAATTGTATAAACGAATTCTTTTAAAGTACGAATATTTTGTCTATTTGTGTCATAAAAGCAGGCCTATAATAAAAGAGAAAAGAGAACTATTCTGAAAGTTATTGTTTTATTCCTTGCAAAAAATAATAAATATATATACACCGTGTTCGTTTTAACATTTGCTATAGGGAATTAGTATGGGAAATCTGAAATATGCCAAATAGTTCGTTCTCGAATAAGAGTCGGTAAAATTAGTAGTTGCAATCGATAGATAAGATACTCTAACGTAATTTTGTTTTTGGTTTTTTTGGAATGACTTGCTGGTTTGAGTACTTTTTTTGAACACTTTATATCGGGTGGTTCGTAGGGCGTTTGGTGGGTTTCGGAAAAACCGTCTTCCATCTCTGTTTCTCCACTTTGTCTAATTATTTTGGTTGGTACCTCTTCGTGCAGCTCGACCAGTATGAGCTCCGCGTTAGCTAAACAAATGGGGTTTGTAAGCGTCTTTTTGAGAGACTAAAAAAAACTGAAATACAAAAACTAGCACTAATACATACCATAAAAAAAAGGGAAGTACATACCAAGTCAGCAGGAAACAGAAACAGAACCCAATAAGTTTTAACAAAGCCAATGGGAAATACTTAAAGAATAACTCAACAGCAAACAGCAACTGCTCAAAAAAACTCAAACTACGAAATGCATATGTAACACGAGCTAACCACAAATGTTAAAATGTGACAGATTGATGATGTAGACAATTGATTAGATTCATCCAATTAAACAGATTTTGCGTGATTGTCGCGTTTATTTTTACTAAAATTCTTATTCTTAACTCCCTACCAAAAAAGAAAACGTTAACAGTTAATCGTCGTACAAGAAAACTAAGCGACCAAGGAAAATCCTGGTTGCAGATTTGCGTTCAGGCCTCATAAAGAAAGACGTCTAACTAAAGCTTTT
>VTPC01086669.1:0-12266 GCA_011009095.1 Ignelater luminosus | reverse complement strand
AACACAAAATTTTCCTAAAAACGTCTAAGAAGGAAGTCATAAATTTCGTTTGAAACCTCTTTCACATTGACAGGTGAATCAGGCAAACTTTAAAATAACGGGTTATTATTTAGTATTATTTTTTTATACCTGCCTTTAAATAAAGAAATATTGATTTTTACCGCTTTACTGCTTGTTTATAAGTCGATCAATATATATAGTAAAGTTTCACTTTAAAATAAGTGCATTGTATAAAAATTTATTATTATTTATCATCTTGGAATGGTCTCTACCTGGTTAGGCGCTTTTGTGCGGGGCACAATCTGTAAAAGATCTATTTCACTGTGTGATTTTTATATAGAAAATACTATAGTTACATAAATATTGCTGTGGTGTTTGGCCATATAGCAAAATCAAGTAAAATTTTAAAGATCGAAATTGTCCAAAAAATTATGGAAATAAGAAGTTATTTTTATGTTAATTTTGTTTATCACTTTATACTTTAAAACTTAATTTATGTTAGAATTCAACACTATTTTAATATCATCTATATTATTTTATGCCTTAAACATGTAGGAAAAAGCATAAGAGATTTAATTTCAAAAATTAAAATGACTTTAGATTAGTATTTTTGTGAGTACTCCTGAAGAACAAAACTTTAAAAAGTCTGGATCGCGGTTGCTGTGGAATTTTAGTCATGTCTGAGATTGTATTCTACAATAAATTTTTACAGATGTCAGTATAATTTTCTTATGAAATTATAACTTTATAAGAAACGTCATTATAAAAAAATTGAATGTAGAATATAAAAATATAATTATTTCATACATGTATAAGAAGATTATTTATCAAGAATTAGCGCATAAAGAGTTGAAAACGTAACGTCAGTGTTCTAAATAGTTAAGATATTCTATAAATCAAGTATATGTAAAACAAGCATTATTGTTACGTCATTAACATTTATCATATAAGTATATGCAGAAGTATGCAACAAATACAGCGCATACCCTACATCTACCAGATGTGATTGCAATTACGGCTTTGCAATGTCATAGCATTGTCGTCTACCTGATTTATTTGAAATTACGCGCTGCCGACGTAGTTTGAGTAATCCTTTGCGTCTTGACGTCCCAGCTACACTTTATACCTGATATCTACCTGATGTGATTGAAATTACGCGCTGGCGATTAAACTTAAGTACTCCTTTGCGATGTCATAGTATTGACGTACCAGCTACATCGATAAGATGTAATCAAGAGATGTAGTGCTCGTTCTTTCGTTAGTATGTACCTGTTACATTAATGTCACACCTGTGTTTGCTGGGTAAGTAGGAGCAAAAGAAACAGTAGACAAAGAGCAACGCCAAAAAAATATAATTATAGGGAAAGCAAAAAAGGCTACAAAAAATAGAATTGATGAATAAAGTAATAACACAGGAAAGGACCCTGTAGACTGGTAAACGGAAATAATAACCGTTCCATTTCATAAAATAGAAGAAACAAAGAGTGCAATAGTTTAAAGAGGTATAGAATTTCTCAGCGCAGTAGCAAAAATCTTAATATTGGAAAGAGATTAAGGGAACAGTTGCAAAAAACAATAAAAGATATGCAATGTGTAAACAGTTTATAATATAAAGCGACAAAAGTTACACCAGAGTAAGTTATGGAAAATCAGAGATTTTCAAAATAATGAAAAGACTAAGGCAAGACTGATTTTCTCTCTAGTGAGGGGCGAGGTATCTAAGGACTTAGAAAAACATATAAAAGCGTAAGGAACGGGGTACTGGAAAATGCAAGAAGTAAAAGTTTCAGTTGTATGCTATGTAGATGACATAGTGATTATAACCAAAGATGCGATATCAGTGAACCAAAATCTAGAAATATACAATAGCAAAAATTAGAAAATATAGATACGAAAATAAACATCTAGAAACTAAATATATAACAAGCATTACACAAGCGGAACACAAATTAAGAGTAGAAAGTGAAAAACTGGAACGAGTAAAAACATTAGAATACTTAGGTACAATGACGAGTAGAAGAACAAACTGCAGAACGAACCAGACTAGCTGAAACACTCCACGGTAGAAGCAAAAAATAAGGAAATACCAAAATAATGAAAGGTACGAATCTTCGACAAGCTACTAGCTACGTCAATATTAACAAATTAATCAAAGGCAAAGTCAACTACAAAGAAGCAAAGAAAAAGATCGAAAGTGAAATGAAGTACCAAAAAAAACAGAATAGCTGCGTAACAACTAATTAAAACATCATTTCCTGCAAATCCAAAGCAAAATGGAGATTTACCATTCATACCTTGTGAGACCTGTTTTCCTTTGGTGAGCCCCCACATTGCAAAGTTGTGGTAGGGATTGTTGCGCCACTGAGATAGAGGGAAAGGAAAGATTAGACAAGATAAGAAGCAGCATACAAAAGAACTAAACTGATACAAATAACAATAGAAGAAGGACTAAAGTACATGTTAAGAATGAATGACAAATACTTGGTAGAGAAAGTAGTATACAAAACAAGAACAAAAAAAAAACCAGAGAAGACCAAGAGAAATGTGAAAAAAGAAAGTTAGAAGAGTAGTAGAAAATATCAATGTATAAACTGGAAAGATAAAAAGCAGACAATACGAGATAGAAGAAAATGGGAAAGCTTGGAAAAAGCATCAGAGAAGTGAAAACCCGACGCCCGTCTTATATTTGCAACTCCCTGAAATACAGTCGGGTTTTAAACCAGATCATAGTTGTACTACAGCTCTTCTGAAAATTACGGATGATGTCATGAAAGCTTCGGACCATGGATTGTGTACTGTACTCGTGCTCCTGGATTACAGTAGGGCTTTTGACATGATCAATCACAAGATTTTTCTATCCATCTTGCATTATGTTGGTCTTTCGTTATGTGCAGTTAAATTAATCGAAAGTTATTTAAGTGTCAGAACACAAAGGGTAACTTTGGATGGCGTTTACTCTGAAGCGTTGCAATTATGGATGGGAGTTCCTCAAGGTTCGATACTGGGACCTTTACATTGTTTACACTAGTAAATTTTATAAATCGGTATCGAATTGCCAATTACATATGTAGGCGGATGATATGCAATTATATTACTCTTTTCATTTGCATAACGTCTTAGTTACCGCTAGCACTATAAATGAAGATTTAAAGACTTTAGTGGAAACGTCTACAAAACATTCTTTAGTAATTCATTCCACTAAGACTGTATATATGGTCTTCGGAAGTAAAACGCAACGCATTGCCGTTAAAAAATCTGCGCATATTTCTATTGATGACGTGATTATTCCTTTCGTGGACAGTGTAAAGAATTTGGGTCTTCTTATCGATGCAAATCTTAGATGTGACCTGCATGTGAATAAATGCCCTCAGAGAGCATATAGTAGTATGCTTTTCTCTGATCGCAGTTATTTGCATCTATCTTAAGAAAAGGTTGTGTGACGCCATAGTATTATCGCAACTAAACTATTGTGTCGTAGTTTACGAATCGTGTTTAACAATTGCTACAGTCACCCGAATTCAAAGTTGCAAAATTCGTGCATCCGGTTCATTTACAGTATTAGAAAAACGGAACATGTCTGTATAAGCTAAGGAGCTCGAATGGTTGAATATGAACGGCCGCAGGCTTTTACATGCTGGAGTACTGTTTTTTAAAGTGATTGCCAAAGAGTATCCTGAATACTTATATAATCGAGAAACCTTTAGAACTGATGTTCATCATTTTAACTTGAGGCACAGAAGACTTTTAACTGTACCATCACATAGTACTTCATTGTTTCAAAAATCATTTTCGTATAACATTGCAAGATTATACAATACTCTTCCCTCTGCCTTTAAGTTATATAGTTCACAAAAGTTTAAGTCTCAGTATTATTCATACTTAAAGTTTGCACTGACGTAATGAGGAATTTGTCATCATAATCAATTTGCTGTGCGACTTCCTTTTGGAAGTTATTATTATTTCAAAATAATTCCGTGTTGTATTATTGTATTTGTTGTATTACTATCTTGCTAAATCATATTTTATTTTTTTACAAGGCTAAGTGGAAGAACAGCATTTTCTGCTGAACTCCGCCCTCTAATTACATTAGTAGGCTAGAATGTTACTTTCTGTGTTACTTAAATTATGTAGCATGTCATCAATTTTCTTTAATAGTTGTGTTCGCTGACAACTTCCTTCCTTCTTTCTGTTGTCAACTTTTTTCGTTTGGGATGATAAGATGAGTCAGTCAGCAGTAGGACATAAAGAATTGTGCATTACCGTGTAGTAGTATGTAACGATCATCATAGTTGCGTAATTTTATTCTCCGTCGATGCCACTGTAATTTTTTTTTCTTTACCTCAGGTTGTCATCTTTTGACCCTGTTAGCACTTATGTAGATGGTGGTTGCTATCTCTAGTTGGTTAATTTGGAAACTATCATCTGTAATCAAGGGATTTGGAGACTCTTGATTTATTCTACGAATCAGCGTGGGATGCACAGTATACATTTCTAGTTGATTTATTCATGTTTTGTATGAAAAAGAATTCTCAGATGTTGCCTTTTAAAAAAACCTTATCTCTGTTACCTTGAGGCCCTATTAGGTTGAAGTGTTTCGATTCTAATTTCTGTGTTATTTGCTTATCGCTTATTTCAAGCTTAATTAGTCCTAGGTTCAGAATTTTTTAACATTATGGCCTAATAAAAATTCCATATTTGCATTAATGCACATTATTGTGTGATTTTATGATGAACTGCTACTTAGGAAAAACAACAGATATTAAGAACGTCTCCTTTTGGATGTAATTGTTTGGGCAGCGTTAGGTTCTCTTCTGCTACAGGCTTGTTAATCTTTGGAATTCTTTTTGGGGTAAGTTTTCTTATTGCTTTAATCTTTTTAAAACTAATTCTTTCTTTGTGATTTTACTTTTTTATTGTATCTATAATTTTCTTATCAGTTGCCCTAAGGTAAGTACTAGACCTGATGTAATGAAGTGATGTCCACTATTGGTTCCTAATCATAATAAACAATCGATTCTGAACACTTGAGCTAAATTCTCTACATGTCCAGCGTATTGTTTTCCAGTAATATTTTGGATCCGCCCATTTCCGATCTATAACTAGAATTAGCTGGCAGGTAATCTTTGCTTTTACTCTGGATTAAATTCTAGCAGGTTTAGAAAATCGTACATTGAGTGTAACATAATTCGTTAATGAAACAGGAAGCAGAACCATATTGTTAAATTAGTATCTGCGAGCGAGACCTGCGTTTGACGGACTGCCGATCGAACGTCTTTAAGTTATAGTTGTTTCTACATACACTCGAAACTCGAAATGCTTAACTCTTAGTTTAATATTCAATCCATAGGATAGCTCCAAAACAAAAAATGCTATATTAACCACTTTATGAACTTAAAATCTGGTTGGTTTGCTAGTATAAAGTTTAACAGTGTCAACTCTGCTGCTGCTATAGCAATTGCGTAAATAAATTGACACACTCCTTTTTTCGATCTCTGGAAACAAGTTTTCTTTCTTCACTTGTCCAATTGAACAGGTAATGAGAAACATATATTTTAAATTCGATCTTGTCTCATTGTTCTGTATGTAAACTCACATAGTAACAATTATTATAGAATTATCTTACAGAGCCGTATTGATATGTAAAGTCATTCTGCCACCTTGTAAAAGAAAAATAAAATTCTCGTTGTTTTTGGCTGTTACTTTAACTACATATGGAAGAGCCAAATATCTCGATCATCTCGCTTACTCACCAACATATTAGAGATAATAAACACTGTTATTAGGTTTCAAAACTTCACAGACTTCATAAATTTTGATTCTGTCATGCCTTAGAGTAAAGGTAGGGGTTGACGTTTGATTTGCAGATACCACCCTATTCCAAATCTGGTATCATTAGAAGGCCCCAATTTTCTGGAATTTAAATAACACAATCGTAGGTTTTGAGATGTAGTATTTATGTAGCTTTGAACGAATACATTTATTTTTAATAAAAGATGATATTAATAAATCTGTACGTATAACAGGCGTTCTCATTTATTGCATCCACTTCTAACTCATGCCCAAAGCTTCCAACTAGAGCTAAGTTTGGTAAGTATATTAGTGTTAATATGTATAAAGAGAGATTACCTAATCTGAAGTTTTTTTACCACAAAAAGTGTTTGAGCCCTCTAGTAAAAATCAATATCCTAACGGTACTCTTTTTAGGATGGTTGTAAAAGGGTACCTAAAGGACAGCATAGTTTTGGTGGTCGAGGTGACCACACCAACGGCAAAATTAAATAAAGTAAAGTTGCTATACTCAAGTGAGTTGTTTAATTTGCATAAAAGAAGAAATCCAGCACATTATCCAACAAAAAGGGTTAATTATAATTTGACAATTGGCTCATAGGAAATAAGAAGCCACCAAAGCATACAAATTATTTTAGTTGTTCCATTTAGAAAATCAGAGATATTAGATTTTAGGCTTTCGGATTTATGGCAAAATCTCAGTAATTTTTTCTAAACACAAAAGGTTTAGTTTTACTTAGTTAGAGTTGTGAGATTATTAAATTTATAGCTTCTATACAAGGTGTTCTATTTAAAAATATATATATATAGAGCAGAATATACAAAGTATTCCATTAAAAAAACTTAGGCTTTACTATCACCCTTCCTAAGAACTACAGATAACTGTAGCTTCTCTCAAGCACACTTTTTATATATCTGCAAATACCGTAGCATTATCCTCAATTACATATAGTTGGGACCTCTGTATGTAAGCTATTAACATTTTACATAGTTAATACAGGGTGTCTGACTTCGACTGAACGATACTCTATCAACGTGTTCTTTTTTCAGTGTTTCAATGACAGTATGCAACTCTAATGAAGCTGTGGGTTATTAAATTCTGTGAGATAATAGATACCTTTAGTTATAATTAGTATGTAATATCGTGCAATCAAAGCAAGACACTCTGTATATTTTAATAATAAAATTGATTTGTATTTCCTATAAAGTTTCAAACTTATTTATTTACAAACTTAGTTGCTCACGTTTTTAGTTAAATGCTATTTACTGACTACCTACGCGCGTTAACCCCATCAAAAGTACTAAATATTTTTATTGACTATATATCAAACCCACAACTTCCCAGCTAAATTTATTATTTTACAGTGCTAATGTTTGGATTGCCGGTCGATTTAGTGCGGGCCTACCCAGTTATTTGTAGTATTGCATTGATATATCGCTGCAAATGCTAATGTGATGTGGTTTTGAAAGATCATAAATATTTGACCGCAGGAGTGCAATGCATTTACGTGAGTTATTTATAACTATTATATATTTACAAATGTCACATTCAGCTTTCAATTTTCAGCGACTTGTTGGTCGTCAGCTGCCGACGTCATTTATGATTGATGTATTACGGTGGCCAACCGCCCATCGGTCTGCAGCTGCTCAAGTCACATGTCAATTCTACATCAAATATTTTATTAATTAATAATTAATTACAAATCTATACCAGTAATTAGCAAAGTTGCATATCTAAATCATAAGATAAAACGCCTGTTTGTGATATCTAGAGAGATTAATTTGGCATGTTACTGAAGACGAGGGTTTTAATGCTTATTCAAGGTAACACGAATTGTCTTATAGAATAGTTCCATTCAGTAATAATACCTAATACAAAAGGTTAGTAGCATAATCTAATCTATTGATAAATTAAAATCACAGTTATCTACATTTGTGTATTTGCTTTCCGTTATTATATTTACAATCTTCAGGGAAGTTTTGAAACCTTTTTGGGAAACCGGAAAATTACAATACTTCTAGATAGAACGATAGAACGGTGAGTGATCTTCAAATATTGAACAGAAGTCATTGTGTGCCCTCAATATCGACGTTGAATTTGCATTCTTGCAAAGCCGTACTTGTAATATCCGATAAAGCAGATGACGTGTTCTATCCACGCTAACAATCCTTCAAACTCCACTTCAGGACGTAACCACTTGAGTACAACCATCTCTTCGCTTCATACATTCCTGTGTACCGTGCCTGTTTTAATTATAACAAGTGTAGCTTTTCAGAAAAGAAATTTGCAATTACTTTATTTCATTCTTTGTAACCATAGATAGCAACATGCATAAATTGTAATCTATAGATATAGCTAATTGTTGGGGTGTTCTTTAAGAAGCGAGAAAAATATTTATTTTATGCGCATTAGGCACAAACCTGCGTCTAAAAAGCTTATAAACTATCATTCGTAAAATTAAAGTAGAATAAAGACGACGATTTAATAAAAATGAAGTCTGACGTATACCCTTGTGCAGGTAATACCTATCATATTATTTAATATTTATTAGGGGATTCTATATTTATATAAACAATTTAATAATAGTTTTGATTGTAAAATTCATTTTGCCAACAAGGAAAAATGCTATTTTCTTTTAGTTTTCATAGTAAATATATCAACCTACAACAAAAATAAATCTTACTACGAGGCTTTCTACAGTAAGCTTAAGCGATAAGAGAATGCGGAATTCCACTGCATTTTAATTAAGATTGTAAATAAAACGGAAAGAATGCTAAGATTTTCCAGATAAGAATCTTGCGATGCATACAGCACATACCTAAGGAATTTTCGTGCGTAAAAAAATATTTACCTACCTATCGATGTCAGAACTTAATACTCAATTAAATAATTTAAGTCGAGGTAATTGCATTTCAGCTTAAACGGAAGTAAATATACTCATAGTTATCTAACAACTCTAACAAGCTCAAAAACTTCTATGTTTACAGTACTAATGATGAAATAAATGGATATTGCAACACGAAGTATAACTAAGTTAGTTCCCTGCTACTTTTCAATTATTTTTCTACTCTTATGTGCTCTTTTACCTGACAATACGCTTCTATGTATTTTTATAGTTTAGGTTTTAATTGTTGTTGTTGTTGTTGTTGCGGATTAAATAGAGACTATTTATCGAAAAAAGGTATAAGTAAAAGGTTTTTAGTTTTCGAATTATAACGCTTCAAAGTTGATGGAAAATTTGGTTATTTCTTTACTGTGTCCAAATGAATCAACGAATCTTCTTCAAATTTAGTATGCTATTGGGTGCCATTAGGGTGGTCCTTATGCTAAAAATCGTCCAAATTTACAAATCGTATCACAAGTTTTCGTGAAAAGCTCAAAACTTTTTGTACGGTCAAAATTTTACAAATTTGACAAACACATAATAGCAACCGTAGGTTATAAAAAATTTGCCCTCTTGCAATCTTTTCGTAAACTTAACCATTTTCGAGAAAATCGAGATTCTTTAAAACACTCAATTTCGCGTTGTTTACGTTACTGATACAAAAAATCCGAAATGGCAGGGACGCATGTTTGTTAAAACAAATGTTGCATCATTTACATGCATGACGGAGCACCCCCGCATTTTACGATTCCTGTCACACAGTTTCTTCATAATAATTATCTTGGCAGATAGATCGGCAGAGAACACGATGCTCCTGTGCATTGACTCCCTCAATCTCCGGATCTCAGCCCCATGGAATAACCATTTTCTTCCATCAACCTTGAAAACTAAAATTTCTTTACTTACCTTTTTTCGATAAATCGTTTCTGTTTAATCCGCCAAACCGACAGTCAAGAGTTTTCGGTGTAATATTCGGACACCCTGTATATTGACCAATCTATGTATTCTAAGAATTAAACAATTTCTAGTGGTTTACATAGAAAAATACTTAATTTAAAAAAGTACAGATTCCTCTATAAATTGATTGCTTTCTGAGATGTACGTAAACCGGCACACAAATCGGAATCTGCCGGAATGTCTTAATCTTGCTGATTCCAATAGAAAGGAAACTTTTTCTTGCATTTGCATCCATCTTTTTCTAGTCTTTTACCATGAGAATTATAGTTCAAATCAACCATCGTGACAAGAAAAAAAACACTAAAACTTATATGGTCCAGTTATGTTAACCAGTACGTATTTAGAGTTCCAAACTCGCTTTAGTCTTCTATGGTATTGTGCAATGGTAACTAATTTAATGATAATTAAAATAAATTAAGTACCCTTTTTAAAGGAATCACAATTTTGTTGTCAAAGGACCTGCAATTGCATTAAGGTGATTTATTAAATTTGTAGCTTAGTCACTTACTGTCTAAAACACATCTTATAGTATATTCCATCATAAACTCAACATTCAACAATAATATAAGCTTTTCAGAGAGATCGCATAACAAAATGATCAGCTGTCAGTTGTTTTTAGTTATGAGTTGTGACAATCTTGAGCATTTTCTACTTTGTTTTTACTATGGCCGAAAGCCTTTAAAACAATGTCTGCTTACTGCACAATAAGGTTTGATGTTGGAGGAAAAGTTTATTAAAAAATGATAAAAATATAAAAATTGTAGAAGACTCACTTTTAAAATACTTATTCGCTTGCTTGTGCTCGTTTGTGTGCTTTGTGGCACAACGCATTCTAATGTTTCTTTTTAATTACCCATAACTAAGACTGGTTCCTTCATTATATACACTCCCATAAAATCCAAAGTTTCCACAAGTACTCAATAAGTATTACGAAAAAAAAAAATTAAAAGAAAAGAATAATTATTATGGTCAAAAACGGAATTAGTAGCCTAGTTAATAAAAAACTGTTAGGAGACTTAACTCTATAGCCATAGGCGGGCGTGGTTCACTGTTTGTGCAATAGCGCGGGGCGGTCAAAAAAGAATTTAGGCCAAAATACAAACTTAGATAATTTCTTCTAAATTAGAAAACGCCACTTGGTGTGTTGCGTCGTGACCTGCTGTACACCATAGAATCCTAACCTAGGAATAGTATGTTGTGCAAGATGTGTGAGAGGTTGCATTTTTCTCACAAATACTTAAGTCTACGGCTTTATCATAACAATGCAAATGAGAATTGTTATTTTACACGTGTTACACTATACTTTTTCAGAAAATTTTCTAAAAGTATTTCTTTCTTGCACAACTTTCCTATTCAGTGACGTAAACAATTATCTCATGTTCTTGAGAATTCTTTGAAGTATATTAAAAATATATGTTGTAACGGTCATTTGTTGCTTACTCCCGTTACATAACATTTGGTTGCTTACGCTTGCGGGTGTTCTCGTGTTTCCTTAGTTTGTCCTTAGGGATGACGAGTTAGCCATGTTATTAGTTCAGGTTTGCACTGCTCTTACTTTAAATTAACACTTCCTTTCATAATTTTTAATTTCTAGGGCAGGTGAAACGCTGGATATATTTATTTCAAACATTGAAGTTTAATTCTCGGCAGTGGAAATTTAATTGCTCTATTATTTTTTTCCGTTAGGGGTGTTATATATTCTAGAATTCCTGGATTAGCAAGGTTGTGAATAGATGTTTTTCCGGATTTGGGAGAATGATTTTTTTGATCCGCTTGAAGAATAGTATATTAGGGTTATCATTGCGATTTTTCCCTAGAGTTTCTCATTACTTCTACTAATCAGATTTTTCTAATTGAAGTCCTTGATAGGATCCTACTATTGTTTGAAATTTGCTTAATTTTTTTTTTGCGTTGAGCGTGGAACGTATAAACCGGTTGATTTCGACTTTTGGGCAACGCAGGGAACGGCTTGCAGCAGACGAGACGCAACCAGCGTTCAAGTTACTCATTAAATTTTTGATTCGTTGAATTTTGTTTCCAGTTTAGTGCAAAACTCTAAATTAGGGGTAAGTTTTCTATTTTTTTTTTGTATTCCCTGCTTCATCAATTCTGATTGACGTTCTTGGTCTCCAGTTTTTTTATTTCCCGGGAGCTACCATCCTGAAATTAAGTTAATTAACTGTTTATCTGGTAGATCATTCGATTCGTTCCGTCCGAAGGTTGGAAGTCTTCCCCATTGGTTGTGGATGGCTTAATTTGTTCAGCTCTGGTTTTCGAATCTGCAGTCTCTCCGGACCGAAGATACTGTGTTCTACGTGCGTCCTTGGGAAGAAATAGTGCTCTATTTCACCTTAGAAATTTAACTACGAGATAAATAATCATTTTTTGTCTTAAAATTTAATTGCTTGAAACAGAATTAAGGAACTATGTGTTTATAAATTTTTGTTTGCCTTAGAACCATTTTTTGTATAAAAAAAGGGAGGGTTAAGAAGACGATCTTATGCAGATATTGAAATCTGGCCTATCACTCGATATACGAGGGTGGTCTGAAAAGTTTCCGATCTAACAAAGATACAAGACATTTTTTCTGAAAATTTTTTTTCATTTTTCAACATAGTCTCCTTGTAACTCTACACA
>VTPC01086667.1:0-16055 GCA_011009095.1 Ignelater luminosus | reverse complement strand
TCAGAGGGAATTGCTTGCATCTCATTACGGATCTGTCTTTGTCTCTGGATCAATTTATATAAATGTGATTTTTTAAATTCCCGACAGAAGAGAACCAAGTAAGAATAAATTCAGTGACTGCGCAGGTCACTCTATTGCACTTTTTCTCCCAATCCATCTTACTGGGACATTTTCCCGCAACAGCTCTATGACAGGTCGATAGATGCGCCATCATGTTAGAAAAACATGTTTCTGTTGTTTAGTAAATGTAGTTTAGATAAATAAAAAAAGATCTATTTCAGTATAGTATCCGGAAAACACGCTGACGTCCGATTAAACCAAAATTTTATTTAGAAATACACAAGTAGATAATTTATTTGCGTAAGAGAGCTCTGTCTTACTTATCAAGCCTTTCTAAATTAAATTGCAAATGGTCTGAAAACTATTGTTACTGTTATAAAACACGGAACGACTCTTCAAACTAAAATTTATTTGAAATGAGTATACATAAATAAATTAACATTGGTTAGTTGTATCAGCGCACTACTAACTTAAAGAATTTCCTTATTGTTTAAATACTTCAGCGTTAATACAGATTCGTTATGCAATCTTTTTAATTCAACAATTTGCAAAGCGAAACATCGTTCTACTTAAAACTTGGTAAGATGTCCTGCAGGCTAGTTTGTTTAAACGGAAAAAAGATTTAGATAAAGTTAACTTACTTAACTGATACAAGTTAGTTTAATTTCGTAAGGAAACGAATGAAATTACCATAGAAAATACAAAATCTGAACTTACGCAGTCAATCCGTAAGAACGTTAAACTCCTTCGCACAATGCTAACATTCAACAAATAATTTAAAACGGTTTATCCTAAATTGTTTTAACTGCTAAATTATTGAGAGATTTACATATCTTGAGGACTCTGCTACGAGTTTGCTGAAAGGGCTGCCCAACCTGGTTGAAACAAATAACTTCTGAGGTGCAAAGTGTATTGGCTAAATACCTAAACCTGGGTATTTCTCTAAAGTCCACCAATAAAATGTCTTCAGTTCTACATCAGGTGAATAAACGATACTTGAATATCAATGCGGTAACTTCAAGCATAGCTTTTGAACGAGATTTGGTAAATACACATTCAAAGATTCCAACTAGATTTCCGTGACATGATTACGATAGTTAGACGATTATTTAAAGAACAGTTCCTTAAACGGAGCCAATATAATTTACAATAAGCAATAACATCCTGACAATTAGCGAATTAAGATAATAAATTGATTGGATTTTGTTGCGGCCAGTTCAGTCAGTAACAACTGCACTGGGAAATCTACTCTCACTAAGTCAGTAAGTAGTAAAAACATTCACGCTGTTTATACTTTAACTGACGGGACGGTACGAGACCAAGGTTAGCCACCCACGCAGGCCAACGCGAAAGTGTTCTCCAGGACTCAGTGAGACATAATGCAACTGAAAGAACTAAGAGAATAACGGGTTTGGGAGTATCTAAAAAACAAGATTTCGCAATTAAGTCGCACAATATTAAAAAATGCAATTCATGAACTTGGGACTATCAAACTCCAGATCGCACAGATTGGGTCAAGTCCTAGTAAATCTACAGGCGACGAAATATAATACACTGCACGTCAGTCGATAGTACACCCACACGACTTTTGACTACGACAATATCAACATGACATAATTTAATACCGGCTTTGTGGTCCACATAATTTCTAGGTTATCTGAGATAACATTTGCCATTTGCAATTTTTAAAGCAGTTTATGGCTGTTTAAAATAATTAACTGCATCTGTTTCAATTTCCTTAGTGGTATTCAGATTATGCAAGACTACCTTTCCGGACCTTGAGCGCTATTCTATAACAAACAAATTTTTTGGAGTCTCTAAAGAGACCTCTCATGTCTGCAACCTACATACAACAGACCTTAGAGCGCTCAAACATATAAGATGGCACTGACATTATCACTTTTCTTTGATTATAGGGGATAAATCCATAGTTAATGGACTTTTTTGCTTTAAAGATACAATTTTATTGGCTCAGCATTTAGAATAGTCTTTCAAGTGTTATGGTAACAAAAGAGTACTTGGCAAACTACGTAACGTTGGATATAACGTTATTTTTTGTGTAAAAACATTGTTATTGTGTCGAATGCGTAGATTTTAACAGAAAAAAAGTATTGATCATGTATGAAGATTGCAAAAATCAATTTTTATTGCGATACAAAATCAGCATTATGAATAAATTACCAAAAGAACGTCATATCCTGCGTTACGCGTTTTTGCAGATTTCCTAATATAAATCAAACTTCAGACCATTTCGTGTGGGGACATTCGACTCTCTCGTCGGAACGCGAAACGAAAGAGTAAAACTCGGGCAGTCTTGCACATATTGGGATGCCTGATAACAAGGTTACGACTGGCAGTAGCGACCGTTACACATATACAGGGTGGGTTTTTTCCGATGTTTAGTATGGGGATCTTGGAAACTAGCGGAGATAGAGAGACGATTAAATGGGGAAAGATTTGCAGTTTCACAAACTCAATTTAAAGAGCTTTTGTGTTTTTGGAAAAAATGCATGGCTAACTAGATATTTTGCAAAAATAGTTTTTTTGTTATTTTATTCGGTGCCTATGGTTCTGTTATTATCGACTTTAGAAAAAGTGTGTAAAGAAAAAAAGTTGCAGGTAATTATGTATACAGTCTAACAGAATTTTTTATGTAAGCTATAATATTTGAGTTATGACACAAGCTTATGTTCTTTTTAATAGAAACCATAGTCTGCCATGACTATAAAAGAGGCCCGTTTTCAGTGATTTTAACGATATATTACTTGACATAGTTATTTTTATAAATAAATAAATTATGGCTTTTTTTCCTTTTCATTTTCGAACTGTTCGAGTAGTACGCTATGGATACAATTGATAAATGCGCATCGCGTTTAATAATAAAATTCAAGCAAGTTATTAATATTTTTCTTTTAATTTCGAAATTACAAAACATGAATTTTGGTGTAAAATGTTTATTCCGTTGGAGTTACAATTTTAAATAAAAATAATTTCTGAGAAACTAATAAATAGAGAATGACAAACGATAAATTAAGAAACAATAAAGGAAATTAGGAAGTGTAGAATAACAAGTCACTAATACTTAATACAATAAATAAATACAATAAAATACATAATGCAAATTATAAATTTTTTAAAAAAAGCAGAGTAAATTTTTTTTCTTTTTTTCTTATATATCACAGATCTCTCTTGATATGATAATAAAGATGTATTTATTTTACATGTCTATGCTACAGGGATCCAATTCATGATCCATAAATTCCTGAATTGAGTAAAAGGCTTCGCTTATCAGATATCTTTTAATCTTATTTCTAAACGATTTTAATGGCAAATTTGCAATGTTCACAGGCAATTTATTGAAAAACAAAGGGCCATAATAATTTTTACTATATCTATTTGAATTAAGACGCAAGTAATCTAAAGGAATTTTAAAGTTATCTCTTGTACTATAATTATGAACATTATTTTGTGTATTATAACCGTCTAAATATTCTTTAGTTTGAATTAAGCTATTAAAAATATAAAGAGGTGGAAATGTTAATATGCTTAAACTAATAAAATCTTGTTTTACATCATCGGTATAAGATTTTTTTGTAATGATACGTATAGCTTTTCTTTGCAGGTTGAAGATTCTATTAGCACGAGTAGAATGTCACCAACATACAACATCATAAGCCATGTGTACGTTTATGAAAGCATAATATGCGGTTACAGCTACTTGAGTAGGTACAATATGAGTTAAGTTACGTAGAACAAATAAATTTCTTGAAAGAATTGTAGCTAAATATTCAATATGACTATCCCAACTTAATATTGGATCTAACCATACTCCTAGAAATTCACAGAATCTTCATTTTGATGATTTACAAGCGTTCGATGTGAAAAGATTAATTTTTTTGTTTTATTTACATTTAATTTTAAACAATTTTGTATTAGCTAATTTTCGATTTTAGATTGATGAATGTTCATTTCGTCAAACAAATTATTCTCAGCTTGATGATATCGCAAGAACGTTGTATCATCAGCAAATAAAATTACTTTACCCGATAATATTGTCGTATGCAAATCATTAATATATATAACAAATAAGATATGACCCAATACGGATCCTTGTGGAACTCCACAAATAATCCTTCTTCCGAGTAAGTATTATTTAGAAAAACTTTTTGTTTGCGATTTTGTAAATATGATTGAAATAGTTAGAGGTATCAAAGTTATACAACTGTAATTTTTGTAGCAGAGTATCATGATTGACGCAATCAAAAGCTTTCTGTAGGTCACAATACAAAGCCCCTACCCAAGATCCTTTTTCCGTACCTTCAATTACAAAATCTAAAAGACAATTTATAGCTTCGGTTACTGACCTATTTTTACGAAAGCCGAATTGTTGATTATAAAATAGTTTACTAGTTTCAAAATAATCTACAATTTGATCTTTAATTAACGTTTCGAATATTTTAGATATAATGGGAACAAGAGAAATTGGTCTATAGTTATTCATATCATCCAACGATCCCTTTTTATGTATGGGTATAACTTTGGAAATGTTTAAGGCATTGCGATATATACCTTCTTCAATACAACCATTGAATATTTTTGGTAAGCGGTGGTATGATTATGTTTTTAATACACTTAATTAACACTGCATTTAAATTGTAATAATCACGACTAGTTTTATTTTTTAATCTATTTATTGCATCACGCATATTATTTTCTGATACAGGTTGTATACTAAACTTAACATTTGTTTTTTGAATATTTGGACTGGAAGTGTTTTGTACTAAAGGAAGACTATTCAATACATTCTCCGGTTGTTTTATAAAAAAATTATTTAGTGCATTTACATCAAAACTAATCTTATTTGATACTATCTTACCCCTTCTGTTTTCATTAATTATATCCCAGTACACTTTAGGCTTTTGATTGCTATCATGGATTTGTTTAATGTACTTGTTACTTTTTGCCCGTTCCATCTCTTTTTTATATTTTACACAATAACTATTTATCAATTCATTTAGTTTTAAGTTGGGAAAATCCTTATTTAATTCCTTCAAAAAATTTAAATGCTCCTTCATTTTTCTTAATTCCGACGTGTACCATGTTAGTTTTTGATTTGATTTGATTTTATTTTATTTGTTTGTGTAACCACAGGAAATGGACAATTTAACGATTCTATTAAGATAGTAATAAATTTTGAAAATTTAGTATTAACATTAACATGAATTTCATTTACAAAGTTCCAATTTATAGCTTCTATTAATTTAAAAAATCTAAATTTGACTACATCTGTATAAGGTCTATATGAGGTGATTTCATCCTTGAAATTAGGTTTGCATTCAATGGTAATAAATATAGCTTTATGATACGATCATCCAAGATCTTCAACCCAAGTATTATACTGTCTAAAATTTCCAAAATATACTAAGATATTGTCAATGCAATTTGAAAGTCTAGTCGATTGGGTAATAGTATGCACAAATCCGTAAGAGTTTACTATATCTATAAATTTAACATAAGTCTTGTCTTTGATATTAAATCTAATATTAAAATCTCCATTTATTACGACTTCACAATTAAAATTATTTAAAATTGTCAACAATTCATTCATTTAATACATAAATACATCAAAATCCCCAGCTGGAGGCCGATAAACTGTAACGCAAATAATTTCCTCGTGCACAAGATTTACTGCTGTAACCTCAAAATGTTTTTCAATTGACAGTTCACTAATTTTATTTAAAGGATTGTATAAAATCTTATTTTTACAAAGTATTATAACACCTCCACCTGTAGTGGTTGATCTTGTATAGTGACTTTAAGGAGAAAATTTTCTGGTTCACCAGGTCGCATGTGATGTTCACTTACACACAGTACATCCATTTTTATTCTAAAGTTATTTACAAAATCTTCAAAAATTATTATTTTATTTCGAACAGACTGTTGTTTTTTAGGTATAGATGTCTTTCGTTGTTGATTCTCTACATCGATATTTAAGCAGATGATCTCTTTACATCAAATTTGACTCTCTGTTAAATGAATACTGGCTGCTACAGTTTCTTTTGTGATTTTTGGATTTACCTTTTTAACAGTTTCTTTTGTGGTGTCAAGGTTGTGTGTTTCAATATTTTCTGTTTGCGATTTTTGTTTGTACTTTACATTTACATTTTCTGTTATCACATTTGGCGGTTTTATTTGCTTATTATATTGCTTTTGCTTCACGTCAATTTCACCTGTTATTTGTTTCTCTAACACTCCTATTTTAAAGTAAAGAAGTCCATTTTTATCTTCCATTTCACTGATTAATTTTTGTAATAAACTATTTTCCTTACTTAATCTCTTCTTTTCTTGCAAAAGCTCCTTAATTACTTCATCTTTTGATTTCACATCGGCTCGTTCCACAATGATTGTATTTCTAGAATCCATTGAATCGTCTAATCCACCATTTCTTACTAGTACATCACATTGTTCTGTCTCGTCACAACACTTTATGTGTTTTTCGTCAAGTTTAACAATATCTCTAAAATATTTTAGACAGCCCGGGTGCATTAACGTTCCACAGATTATACACTGTAACCCTGATACTGGCACAGTATTACACTTTTTCACTGGGAGCTCAACAACACTAACTGCATTAGCCGCCATCTTGTCTTTTTAACATATAAATAAAGTAGTACCAAAACAACGTAATTAGAGTATTTAAGATATGTAAATAAAACAGACGTAGATAAAAAAAGGTGCTTCACTCATAGGTGTAACTAAAAACTAAAAATGCTGTTAAAGTATGTAACGGTCATTTTTTTGTTCTTTCCCGTTACATGAAAATTGACGTTTTACGTTTTCGGGGGTACCCGTAGTTCCTTTTTTTTTGCAGAAAAAGCCCTTGATCATACCACATTGTAATTAGGAATCTTGGGTTACGAATTTTATTAGTCTGGGTTCACATTTCTCTTGTCTTAAGTTTGAAACATTTCTTGTATTTTGTAACTTTTAGGGTAGGTGAAACGCTGGGTATATTTATTTCAAATATTGAAGTTTAATTCTTCGCAGTGGAAATTTAAATGTTTTATTTTATCTTTCCCGTTAGGAGTGTTATATTCTAGAATTTCTGGATTAAAAGGGTTGTAAATAGATTACGGATTTGGATGCTGATTTTTTATCCGCTTGAACGTTATATCACGGTTATCTGCGGATTTCTTTGCTCATTGAGTTTCTCATTACTTTTTCCAATCAGATTTCTTTAATTGAAGCCCTAGATAGGATTTATCATTGTTTAAATAATTTAATTTTCTTCCTGTTTTGATCGTAGAAGACATAAACCGGTTGACTCGACTTTTGGGGAACGAGGGATCCATTTGCGGCAGACGAGAAGTGGCCATTTTTGTTCTTTCGAATTAATTTCGAGTTAATGAAAAAAAAACCCTAAATTAGGGATAAGTTTTCTATTTTTGTTGCATCCCTGTTTCCATCAATGCTGATTGATGTTCTTGGTCTACAGTTTTTTTTTATCCCGAGGAACCATCATGGATATTGGAAGCCTTCTTCATCGTTTGTGGAGGCTTAATTGGTTAAACTAGGCGTTCCGATTCAGCAGTTCCTCCGGATCTGAGATGAACGTTTCTGTGTGGATCCTTGGGATGAATTAGTGCTCTATCTTTTCTTCGAAATTTTGTAACTTCGCAATAAATAGTTCCGTGTTTAATAATTTAAATATTTAAAATGGAAGTAAAGATTTTCCATCTTAAAGTTTATCTGGGAATCTTATAATTTTGTAAAACAAAAAAAAAGAATTAAGAAGACAATATGAGGCAGATATAACTCTGGCTTATCTCTCGTAATAATTTGTAATTGCAGGTATTTAAATTTTTTCTTATGTTAAATTAAATTTTGTGAGTAAATTCTGTATTTGAGTACACATTTAGAAAAACTTTTTGATTAAATTTTTTTATATACTCAATTTCCGATCTAAATAAAATTAATTTTTTTGTATGGCAAATTTTTGCTTTTCTTAGGGTTTCACTTTCATAATGATTCCGGCTGGAGGCAACATGAAGATATTTTGGTAAGAACTACATAATTTTTTTTTCAATTTGTGTATCCGAAATAGGTTGAGTGTTCTATTTTTTGTGATTTGTTCAACTTGTTACTAGGGTTGTTGTAGCTTTATTAATTTTCTTTTTAAATTTAAAGAATTTGTGCTCCAAATTTACCTAGTTTATAGAAATCATTAAATATTTTTTTGTCTGCTTCATTTATGCCTTGTCTTGATAAAAAATTATAATTTGTCTTTCAATTTAAATTTTGCATATTTCAAATCTTTTTTTTTAATTTGTGAAGAATTTTTAATCTTTTGCCTTGCATTTGTACGTAGAGTCGATAAACTATTCGAGTGGGCATGATAAAAATATTTGCTATTGAAATTGATTTCACCTTGAATTATTGTAACTGTATTTCTAAATTTTTATAAAAATTAAATTTTCAATATTTTTCTTTTGTATAATTTCAAGGGCTTTTGTTTTTGGGTTGTGTTAGGAAAAAAAACAAAGACAGAAAAACTATTTTTATAATAATTGTTTTCTTTAGATTTTCTCTTAGTATAATTTTGTGTATTTAATAAAATTGAATATTGTGAAATAATTTATAGATGTAAATCTTCTGTCAAGGTTGAAATTTTTTTAAAAGGTTTTTTGAGAAAAGGCGCCCAATTTTGTGTTTCTTTATAAGTTATAAATATTTGAGTTAAATATAATTGTACGATTAAAATTTTTTTGTTGTGTTTTATTGTGTTATAACCCTCACAAATCCACGCTCAAGGCCACCTCTGAGTTCAGCCGACCTAGGACAGAAGGGTCCTAGTTTTTTTAATTTTAAATTGTAACGCAAGGCCACGTTGCAAGTAGTAAACTACGGAAACAATTAATATTAGGTAGTCCCATTCAAACAGGACCGCGTCCGCTTGCGTATTACAAAGACAGTAGAGGGCGCTATAGCTCAATTTGTTTATGTTTTGAATCTGTCATCATTCAGTGTGTTTACTAAAAATTTGCATTGATTTCAACTTTAAAATGGACCGACAAAAGTTAATTGATTCAGTTAATGATTATGATCAACGTAATTACATAAAGTTTGCGGTTTTTCAAGGAAAAGGGCCAGCCGAAATTCAATCTGAATTAAAGGCATCGTTAGACAAGATGGTAATGCCGCTCAGCACGGTGAAAAATTGGGTAACAAAAATCAAGCAAGGCAGAATTGACATGTCGGAAGCTCGTGGTGGTGTCCATCATTCACTTGATAACCGAGACGACGTGATGGCGATAATTCAAGATCGTTTGCATCAAAGCAGAGGCTGGTCTGTGCGCAAACTTGCCCACGAACGTCAAGTTGCGCAATCAACTGTACACCGTATTTTGGCAATTGATTTGAAAATGAAAAAATTGATGTGTCAATGGGTGCCTCACGAACTGAACGAAGAACAGCTTCAAGCAAGAATTGATGCGTGTTTTTATAATCTACTCCGTCATCGACGCCACCCAAGATTGTCAAACAGAACTCTTGCCATTGATGAGTCATGGATAGGATTGTACACGGCACCCAACTCAGCCAAGAAGCGAACTTGCATCCTGTTAAAGGAATGATCATGATGGCCATGGACATCACCGGCATTGCTTTCTGAGAGCTGCTACAGCAAGGACAGTCTGTGACCGGCGAGGTGTACCGAGACTTTCTGGCTCGCAATATTCCAAATTGGATGGCGGCACGCAACGTCAAGAAGCCCATTCTCGCACATGACAATGCGCGTCCACACATTGCCAATGTGGTGCATGAGTGGCTTGATCAAAACCAAATCGAAACATGGATCCAGCCACCATATTCGCCAGACTTACAGCCATGTGATTTCAACTGTTTTGGCAATCTGAAGATTGGTTTAAGTGGTACTCGATATGCCAACTTTGATGTTCTCAAAAATAGGATTGATGAGGTTTTGCAAAATGGTTTGGGCGTGGCCTATATCAAGGTGTTTCCATCATGCCTGAGAAATGGCAAAAGGTGATCGATAATGGTGGACAATATAGTACATAAATCTAAACTATCATGAGTTTATCATTTGTAGTTTTTAAAATATTTAAATAAATGTGTGGTCCTGTTTGAATGGGACTGCCTAGATGCAAACGACAATTATTGACAAGTGCAAATCATTTAGTTTCTAATTAATGTTGATTGAGGTTTCGTAGATTATCAATATGAATGGCGTACAAGCTGCACAACAGTATTTCGAATAGTATTTTGATTGTCGCCAGCCTTCTCTTCCTACCTATAGGAGACTCTATGATAATTTAGGAGAGTATCCTACACAGCAAAACTTTACTATTTTGTAACAACATGGTAACTGTATAAAGTAAACGATGTAAAGAAATAGTAAAATAAAAGGTAACTATAAGTTAACTATTGGTTAAGAATGTCTCGGTTTTTGTAACTGTAGAGTTCTAAGCCTAGCAGTCTTCCGAGCATTCGAAAGTTATATTGCATTTTCTATACCTTTACTATATAGTTACTACTTAGTTACGTTGCTGCTGCCGATGCCGTTTATGAAGCTACATAATTTTTATTAGAAATCTAAAAAGTCAAACAAAATTAAAAACATTTTCAACTAATTTGTTTCAGATCATTCTATTATTTTTGTTGTTTTTTGGGGGGTTGGAATGTCTCCATATTCGGGTGGAATGAGAGGTGCCTGACATTTTTTTTATTTAATAGCTTTGTTTGCCTCTGCCACCGGGATTTGAACATGAGTTGTTGTAACCACCTGATTTCAACACGATGGGGCACCACCACTAAATCAGCTAACGGTACGAAATCATTTATATGAAACATTCCCGAACTCAGGGATAGGAAGAAACGCGCCGGTTGCATGGCCACCTTAATCCTCCGATCTGTTTGTTTTAGATTTTTATTTATGGAGAATGGTAAAAGATAGCGTATATCAAAAGTAGTACGACACAGTAGATGACCTTAGAGAAGCTGTACTAGAAGTTTTTGCTAATATGAAAGGACGTTCCGTTAGAAAAGCAACAAATTATGTTTTAAAAAGGTGTAACTTGTGCATTAATCATAATGCTGGACCTTTTGAAGATCTTTAATCTTAAATACTTTACATACATTAATTATGTTGCTTTGGTACTACTTTATTTATATCCTAATTTCCTTTATTGTTTCTTAATTTATCGTTTGTCATTCTCTGTTTATTAACTTTTCAGAAATTATTTTTACTTAAAATTGTAACTCCAACGGAATAAACATTTTACACCAAAATATTCATGTTTTGTAATTTCGAAATTAAAAGAAAAATATTAATAACTTGCTTGAATTTTATTATTAAACGCCATGCGCATTTATCAATTGTATCCATAGCGTACTACTTGAACAGTTCGAAAATGAAAAGGAAAAAACAACATAATTTATTTATTTATAAAAATAACTATGTCAAGTGGTATATCATTAGAATCCCCTTTTTTATAAAGTCATGGCCGACTAGGGTTTCCATTAGAAAAAACACAAGCTTGTGTCATAACTCAAACATTATAGCTTAAATAGAAAATTCGGTTCGACTGTATTATTAAACACATAATTACCTGCAACGTTTTCCTTTACACATTTTTTTCTAAAGTCGCTAATAACAGAGCCATAGGCTATTATTTTTGCAAGGTATCTAGTTAGCCATGCATGTTTTCCAGAAAAACAAAAAGCTCATCAAATTGAGCGCGTAAAATTGCAATTCTTTCCCCATTTAATCGTCTCTCTATCTCCGCTAGTTTCCGAGATCCCCATACTAAACATCGGAAAAAAACTCACCCTGTATAGTTAAATTAAACACTTTATGGAAACTTTTTTTTAAAAAAATTTTTATTTGAGATTACAAAGTACTCAAAGTTCTTAATTAGTTAGTACAAAAAATAATTAGAACTGAGGATGAATGTGATTTGTAACATGTTTGATAACTTCTATGTTTTTCGATAGTAATTATCGCGGGAAGATAAACAAACAAGGGAATTTTAATACTTAACATTCTCCAGTGAAAGTCTAGTTTAAAGTAAATATTGGAAAAATTATGGAATTTTGACAAGATTAAATATAATGTGATTACATTCTATTTGTAAGATATTATTAAATTAAATATCAGTTTATACCAACATAGATGGTATTTTTATTTTAATAATATAATCGTTATACATAAATATATGTTTTCGCGTACTCCAGGTTGGGAATTGCCGGTCTAGACAATCTGACACTTAATGAAATGTATCCTGACTGAACCCTTTAAAAAAAGAAAATTGTATTTCAAAGACATTTATATCGAAAACAGAATTCAACAACACTATTTTATATTTACAGAGCCTAATGAATTACCAGTTACCAATACCATTAATAAAATATAACTTATAAATATTATTCATTTACTAAAATACTCTTTCTCGCGCTAGAGATTTTTAATTTATCAAAATAATCCTTATAAAAGTATTAATTTGTAAATAATATAACAAAACTCAGTATCATCACTTGTTTCTTGTATTTCCCGGTCGGTGTAACGGGTATACTGTCATCTATTTTTAGACCACCTCTCAACCTGTACCTGTCATCGTCGATTTTTTCATCATAATACTTCTGCATATCTTCAACGATAACGTTTTTTGCAGACTTCTTTACCTGAACAATTCCTGTGAGATGGTCGCAATCAACCGGATCCGGTAAACCAATCACTAACGCCGTTTCAACGACCGGATGCGATAATAAGATTGTTTCTAGTTTAGCTGGAGCTATTTGCCATCCTTGAAACTTTAACATGTCTTTTATCCGATCTACTACATAAAAGCAATAGTCGTCGTCGTAATATACTAAGTCACCGGTTTTTTAAAATCCATCGGAATCCCACGAGTCTGATGAATTCATATTGTAATAACCGTTTATGCAATAATCAGTTTTTACTCTCAATTTGCCTTTTTGATTTGGACCCAAAGCTTCTTTAGTTTGTAGATCTACTATCTAAAACCAAAAGATTAAGTTAATTATATTGTGTCAGTTACTAACTCAACTGAGTATATTTTGTATGTATAATTGTATATCCTACTAGTGGTTTATCACATGAAGTTGATTTTTGTACCAAAGACGCAATGCCACTTGGATTTAGATCAAAAGCTAGGCTATTACCTCCTAATTCTGTTATAGTAGTTGGCAAAAGCTGTTTAATTTTGTCTAATTGTTCTTTATATATCGTGGAACCACTGACAAATAATAACTTTAAATTTGCCGTATTTAATTAGATACCAAAAGCTTTCAATTTCGAAACTCAGAAAAACTAAACGACAAGCACTTGTTAGAATACTTGTCGTCAACATCACAACAGATGTTGCCCAGCATGGACTTGAATAATTTAAAGTTACAAATCCTAAGGACTTCTTCACTTCCCTACAAATGTAAACAGTTTACTAAAGACTATGATATAGTGAACTTAACTTACATAAAAGAAAATTGAGAAATTAATGATAAGTGACTTAAGCAAACTCCCATCGCCAAGCCAGATGTTCGGCTACTAGAGAATATCGAAAGCGTTTCTTTGAGATTCCTTATTTCAACTGGAATAAATTCTTTTTCTTCTTCTGGTGCTTCGTTTAGAAATTCAGAAAAACGGTATGTTTAGTTGTTTTGTCAAAAACAACTAGTGCAAGGTTGATTCTGACTACTTTAATCGTGTGTTCAATAAGTGATACCGTTTTCACTTACAAATATCATTTTTGGTTTAACCTGTTTCAAAAGGTGTACTGCATCAGACAATGCTATCTATCGATGCTATTATTGGAATGTTGGTATTGAGATGGTTGTAGCTGCAAACTGTTATAATGTCTTCACGAGTAACCCCTTTTGAACGCATCGTTATGGCAGCAAGTATGCTTCTTTGCAAAACGGAACCATACGTATCCACCTCTCCGGTCAATCCGTCTATCTGTAAAAAATATAATCACACATTAGAAACTAAGTATAAATTGTTAGTAGGACAGTAATAAATGGGGTTTTTTCAATGAGATAAATGCACAAAATGAAATCATACCTGCAATGGCAAGTGCTTTTTTACATTTAATTTTTCAAAAATCATCGCTCCGATTCGTTTACTATAAGGCAGTTCGTTATCAGGCGATAGTTTGATAATATTGTCTTCATTTATAAGTTTCGCTTACATTTTTTGTTAACTGAATATTATAAGTTTCGCTTTTCACGTTTAATTATAAAATTGTGTCTGCTAAAGTGTATTTTGAGTTCCACATAAACAATGGCAATAGTTTCTGGCCCCTTATCATTTTTATATAGGAACTCAGATACTATCTTGTTTTCGTATACTAAGTTTGTTTTTCTCAAGCACGCGTGTACTAAATTATTTCAAACTAATTTAATCGTTAGAGATGACCTTTATCTAATATGTAGTCCTTGTTGCTCTATCTTTAAGAGAAAATAGTTTTAAAAATGATAATTACTATTAAGCAATTATAAAAGCGTGTTTCTATTGCCAACTTGAGATCTGTTCAGCAGTATTTTGTGTAAATAACTGTAAAGGTTGAATCATAACAAATCTAAAGTATGTAGGGTAAACGCACCTAATTACGTCCAGCTACAGCCGTCCACCAACGAATCAATAACGGAGATTTTTAACTTTGTGTTATCTACCATCCTTCGTTCTAAGGATTATGTTACATTCATTCCGGTAAATAAAAGTTATATGTTAATTATTAGCATTTATTTACTGCCCGTACGTGATTGTGTTTACTACGACTGCCATTGAGTGCGTTTTTATTAACGAGAAACGGTTGCATTCTAGGTAAGATTTGCGCATTTTTGTGGACATCTTCGTAAAAATTTTTGTTTGGTAAATTGAAGTAATGGTCCTTCTTAATATTTAATAAAAACAATCCTGGATTTTAATTAAACAAATGTCGAAAATAAGGTGGGCAGAGTACTGGTAGTTACAGATTCGTCTAGTCACCCTCTCGCCGCTTTCCACTGTCGTGCAGTAGGTATTCCACAATACTGAGATTTTATATTATTGTTGCTCGACTTTTTAATTTAATTTTGTTGATTAGCAGTCACATTTATTAATCTTTCTATCATTTATTATTAAATTCATTTGTTTATTAATTATTTACTTATTTTGTATTTGCATGCATTTTTTTAATAAATTCTTTTCGTTTTAAGAAATCGTTTATGAGCAAATGCAAGAAAGGCATAAAATTGTTAAATTATTTTATGCTTATGGCGAGTAACGAAGATATCGCTAAAACAGATTTAATTTGCCAAACATGTGATCCGAATGAAGCTTCCAAGAACTCGTATGTAATCATTTAAGAGATAATCTTTCATTACGTTTATACGATGTTTATAGCTTTGTTTCTTTAAAATACGGCTACTAGGACCCTAACGGCGGATTTCTAGTAAATAGCGGCGGATTACGGGGCCAGAGTGTCGGTTTTAATGAATTATTTTTGTTCTCATATAAAACTAAACGTTTAATGACTTTTGACGATTGAACATGTATATCATTTAAATATGCATAACTATACAGAAAGTTTCATTGATAAATATTATTTCGTTTTAAATTTAAACGAATTTGAACTTCAAATATTCTTTAAGTGGCAGAAGATTGGTGCTTTTGCCCTATAACGAATCAGGTTGAACAGGATTTTTAATTTGCAAAAACGCTTTTCTTAAATTTTGTTTCATTAAACTCGTTTGAATGGTATTGGTTCCGAAATAGACATTAAAATAAATTTGCTAAAATGTACAGGCCAACTTTTGTAAAAAGGCATTTGGGTATGCGCAGAAGACAGACAAAGCGAGTCTGTGTGCGGTAGAGATAGAGGTATTGCAAATAGCGAAAGTACACTCGGGGTAAAAAAATATTTCAAAACTAAAACTACTCAATTTGCATACAACTTTTATTATTTTATAGAATGCAT
>VTPC01086659.1:16867-32648 GCA_011009095.1 Ignelater luminosus | reverse complement strand
AAGTGAATTACAATAAAAAGTTTGATTTGCCTCTCTCTTTTATTTAAGTAACATGACTATCTATGATTGAAGATTGAAGCAGAAATCGGCTTGATAACAATAATTGCATTAGTAGCCTATTTTAACAAGCTTGTATTCAAGCAATTTTTAATTTATAGTATTAACAAGATTCTGTTCAAATCGTCTTGCTTTTAGTTCTAGAATTTCCTTTCCTCAGATTGAGTTAATTGTTTTGAAATCTACTAAGATTCTAAAATAAACTTATTCTGTCCATATAGTGACAGTATGCCAATTTATCAGAATGCTGCCACAACTTCGAGTATATAAAGAAGTATTAGTGAACGATACACACTAGAATTTATTAAACAGCTAAATAGCGACTGCTCCATTCCAAAGAACTGCCTATAAGATTCTGAATGACATTTTTTAACACCATCATGAACACAAATAACGCCTGTTTTTGGGTTCGGCTTTATTCCGGTCTCGAATGCGAAGCGAAGCAGTCGAACCCCGCGGTCAAAGATCACGCGTGGCGCTGAAGGGTACGGGAACATCCAACAGTGTGGGCGGAGGGGGGGCTGTGGTTCTAAAAGAAACCGTTTTTTTACACTGCCCAATCCTAAAAACCGCCACCTTAATAATACTCCACCCAATCCCTGCTTCCACTTCGGTACGGGGCATCCACCAACAACTACGAGGAGGCAACCACCAACGAATAGGCGACCACCACCACCAACAGCGTACGGTACCAGCTGCCACCAACATCACCAGCACGAGCCGTCAAGAACATCACGAACACCATCAGTATCAGCACCACCACGAAGAACGCGTTCCGATCCAACTAACCAAATCCACTAGCTATAGAGATGTTAAGTCATCTAAATGGCAGCGACCTACTACAGTGCCATTTTCGTTGAATATCGGGTTCTGCTTCTTCATCTTTTTAGCAGGCCTCTGGGGACGTTTCTAACAGATCTGTTTGCGGATCAGTCTACATCTTAACCTCATTCGTATTCATTAATATTAATGTTTGACAAACTCAAATATCTGCTTTGGAGATAGATCACCAACCTTTAAGCTGGTTTAGGTTAGTACGAAACAAAGCTACGCAACTGCAGGGTGAACATTATGCGTCATCAATTGTGGTTTTGCAGAATCGGCAATTAAAATTGCCCATTTTGTTAATGTTCCATAAATCACGTCTTACTAAACAGTTCCCAATAAAGAAAACATATTTAATATTCTTAGATCGAACGTAGAGAGTTCGAGAAGCAGTTTAGTGTGTTTTGCATTTTCTGTGATGTGCAGTGCTATTCAAGTAAGATATTTCTGATATTTTACCCACTTATTCAAATTTCTCCTGATGGGTGGCTTTGGGAGATGCTACAAAACAGTTTCGGTTCCATAAACGGTGTCACTGCTTCTTGTTGGGTGCGGTTCAAGCGGTTCAACCGCGGTGAGGTCAAAGATTTCCGGAAAAAAAAGTAAATTAGAAATGAATTAAACATTAAACCAAACCGCTCTTCTCAGGGTGAACGCCCAAAGCAGCAAGAAGAGTCAGTCACAACAGAGTGTGGCAATAGCCCAATTAACACCAAATGAGAATCCACACTCATCAACTTTAGACAACATTAACGGTGTTATCGTTTTCTTTGTAGAAGGTACCTTAAAGCGCAATTTTCATTGATTTTTTTTGACATATGTACATAAATTTTTAAATGCTTGCCCGTTTTCGGTCTACTTAGTGTCAAATTACATAGCGCCATACGTAGTTAGCTTGGTTAGAACAGTACATAAAACGATGCAAACAGGCACGTCATTTTAACGTGCATATCAGTATTTTATAACGATTTTCAAAAAGTAGGTATTTAGAAGCAAAACATAATGTTGCCCTGAAGTTTCTTCTTGGCGTTTGTAATTGACGAGAGTATTTTGCTGGCTGACACCTTAGTTGACTGACGGTAATTATATCTAAGAAACTTCATGACCTATCAAGTTGAAATTTGATTGTCATCGTTTAGAAAAGAAACCTGCTAACTCAAGATGCACAATAGCAGCAACAACTGAGTGCCCTAGCATCAGTTTTACAGCCACAAAACCATCCTTTGATTCCAACTACACTGCTGACTCCAGTTTCAAAACAAATTCATACTGGATGTTTTTGTTTTTGTTAAAGAATCGAAACGAATATTTAGCTTGGATAAGTCCTTCTTGAGTCATATAGACAACAATTATTGGTTTCTAATTTTCAGTCAATCATGGTGATGATCGTTACGGGTTCCAGTAATATCTAGCAGATTATTTGTGATTAGAATTAGAAAATGTAGAAGATTAATTAAATTGATTCAAAGTAGCCTAGTTTGATAAAGAACAGGTAGACAGATCTTTTCGTTCAGCTTCTTTGAGGTTTGCAACATCGAATCGCAAGCTTCTGCACTGATTCGATGCCTAAGAGTACTGGTTAGAACCTATTGATAGTACTTAGGAACAAGAACGTAGCCTGTTCGGACAAACTTCCAGATTCATTAAAGTTTAGCCTACTGTTAACTGACTCAATAACGAATTGAAAAACAGCAACCTAGGGAGAGAACAACTCAAAAATAGCAAGAAAATACTACTGGATAAATATACACATTTTGTGAAGTTCGTTGGACATTGAACAAATAAACTACTGCTTCTAGTGCTTTAGTATGTTGCGCACGTGTGCCTTAATTTTGTGGCATTTAGTTTTATCGACTACCTTACAAAATTCGCCACCAACAACAATGTAGTCACCTAGTTGGAAGAAACTTGACACAAGTGCATTTTTTCGCATAGTAAAGCTTGCTGACGGTTGACCGAGACAGTATAGTCATGTGATTCTATTCTTGTTTTACGGAGACAGCTAAGATTTTTTGGCACTCTATCCAACAGCTAACTAACGATTACTCCATAACAAACGACTGCCTATAAAGACCTGAGTGACAGCTTTTCTTAACACCCTCAGAAGCATAAACAGAATCTGTTTTTGAAAACTGTTTTTTAACTCTTTAACTGGCCTTTCAGAGATGTTCTGAACTGATCCAGTAAAGATCAGTTCACATCTTTACTTCATCCAAATTTATAATCTTGATTCGAGCGATAACATATAGATATATTTAATCATCACTTGACAAATAATAAAGTAATTTCAGTTTTTCCCTTTAGATAAGATTTAAACTATCTACAGCATCTTGACTGAACTTTCAAGGTAACAACATTCATTGTTTGATGACACAACATAAATTTTATCAGAAGCTTTCTAGAAATTTCAGTAGACACTTGAGATTCGAGAATCAAGATTTGGGTAGAACATTCAAGGTTTGAGTAAACAGCAACCTTTGAACTTCAGAATTGGGTTAGACGTCTACTTCTATAGTGTCGACGATTTCCATTTTGCGAGTTCTTTAACAATTAAACAACCGCATCTCTCGATATTGTACATTGTTCTAAAACTGTTGTGGAAACTATCGAATTCCAATGACATAGTTGTCTAAGAATCCAACCATATGTTTAAACGTTGTCACAGCCAATAGCGCACATAGTACTTACCATTAAATAATTCACATTATTATTATTATTCAAGTTCATGAACAATCTACAAAACCTTCAATTAACAGACTGATTAACTGAAATGATGGCAATTTTTTAACACAATAATGTTTTTCTTTACTAGATTACTCTTGTAACGAGTCCAATAATAAATTTTCTTGTTATGGTACGGGCTGCAGCATACACAATACTGTATGTTTACGGTTTTAGAAAACATAGAAACTTTTAGTTTTGTGTTAATAGAATTACCGAAAAATATTAATAAATGGAAATACAAATATCTTGTTTTATTTTTTTTATAAAAGAGAAACCTAAAAACTATATTTACATACGAATTAATTTCTTTTTTTATGCTTTGATACCACACTTTTCTTCTTATTACAACAGATTTTCTTAAAAAGATAGCGTAGTGCTAAAATTGTCGCAACCAACACTGTTAATACAAATGCTGTAACATCTAGAAGCAGGTACTGATACCAAGCTAGATTTAGAGCAGCCGATCTTAAATGTGGAGCACCTTTATGCCTATGCACATATTCAACCCAAAATACAGCTCTTTCCAAAGGTGTCATCGGCTGATCCTGCATGATATTTGATCTCTTCTTAGCAGCTTCTGCATACCTAAAATCTTAACTGTTTAACTATTCTATCTAAAATAGATTTGTTCAAAAATATATACTTTGTATTTGTTAGTACTGTTTGTACTACATTTGTAAGTTTTTCTTCAGTAACTTCAGTGAAAGGTAAACTTTGTCCAATTCCATTATTTTCTGCGTTTACTAGATTCATTTGTTGGTCACCATAAAGTGGAATTCCTACAACTGGCACACCATGATATACAGCTTCTGTTGTGCTTAGTAAACCTCCATGAGTTATAAATAATTTAATATTGGGATGGGCTGGAATCATATAAAACTATTTAGTTAAACGTAACGATAAGTAAAAAATTAGAAATACCTAAGACATCTGTTTGTGGTAACCACTTAGAAATTTTTACATTGGATGGTTTTCCTGGAAGGGTTTCATCTTCCCATTTCCACAAAACTTTTTGTTTTAATTTTCCGAAGGTTTTTAGAAACATATCTCGTTTTTCACTCGGCATATCGATGCTTCTCAAATTTGAACCCATACTGAAGAAGACAGCACCATCTTTAGCATTATCTAAAAATTCTTGTATATCCTTCGGTAGCTTCTTTGGTGGTTTTATCTGAAGTCCTCCTACATCTATCATATTTGGCACTAAAGGTACTGGAGAGTGTGTACTAACATGAGAATTTATCATTGTCAATGAAACATTATAATAAAGTTCAGTTATATGCGGAGCTCCAGGAAAATGTTCTTGCAATATTTTGTTTTGCTGTGGTAATGTATAAAAATGCATTATTAATTCACAAAAGACATACATAAAGGAACTTGAAAGTCGTTGGAAGAAATTCATGTTGCTTGTGTAAGGAAGAAAAAAATTTGGAATGTATGCAGGTGATAGTGGGTTGCCAAGCTGATTACTTGTCATCCAGGATAATCCTGTTGCGCTGAATGTGATGCATGGAGCATTGTACCGATGACAAAAACCCATGAAAGGATATATCATGAATTCTTCGATTATGACTAAATCAAATTTCTGATCAGATTTCAAAAACTTTTGCATGTTATCCATTTTGAAAATTTCGAAAGTTGCGTTGGTCATCCACCAATTAAGCATGAATGCTCCTGTAAATGGATTGAGGTCGAGTATATCAAATATAGCTGCTTTCATTTCTGAAAAAAAAAACAAAAACAAAAAGGTTGTTAGTTCAGTGCTACTTTAGCAGCTTTTTTGATAAATTGATGGTATGTTTTAATAATAATAATAATAATAATAATATGTAGCTTTTTTAATCGACGTACTTGTTTAGCATTTCTTAAGTTATGCCCTGCCTAGTTCTACTTTTTGATAGATGTCTCATAATTTCTATGGTCAAGGATGTCCAAAAATTTTACATATTTAATAAAGGCACTTTTTTGCTCAAGCTACCTAAGAGGTCGTTCGCGTAATGCATAAAGCGCTTCATTATATTTTTCAAACATTTAGTAACAAACACATAAGTGTTAAAAAATGAAAGTAATCAATCTAGGGGAAGCTAACCAGTTATTGTCCTCTTTCCCAGTAATTGGCCACTTGTACTTTCTTCATTTATTAGTTTTAAATGCATCCAAATGTTTAAATTTGCCGCTTTTTAAAATCTTCAAACTTTGACTCATAAGAGCACTCCCTTCCAGTAGAATTAACAAGCTAACTATTTACGAGGGAACCTATCATAAACCAAGTGCGTGAAAAGTGTTGAAATATTAACAAAATTTCTTAAGGTTAGTGACAAGACATGTGTGTTAATTTTGTACTACTCTATTAACAGAGCACTGTTTGTGGTAACTTTGGTAGAAATATATATTGTGTTCTACATTTTACATAAATATCTAACCTCAAATTCTATTCTAAACAGAAATAAATGATATGCCAATTACTAGCAACAAAAATTTGCGAAACTGCTAATAATTGACATGTATGCCAATAACGGGCACATTTTTAAAAGTCACAGTTTCCAGTTATTGGCAGTGTTATGAGATCAATAGCAAATAAAACTGTATACTAGAAACACATATTGCTGATTAGCTTTTATTCTTTTTGGTGTTTAAAAAAGATGCCGAAAACGAAAAAAGCCATCATTGTATAGAAAAACCTATACGGAGGCCAATATTACACATGCATTAGATGCTATTAATCATGGAATGTCTAAAAGAAAAGCCGCTGCTGTTTTTAATATTCCTTGTTCTACATTGCAATTTCGTTTATCAAAAAATTTTGTAAAAAGTAAACACGGGCCTAATCCTGTATTATCTGTTGCCGAAGAAAATACTCTTGTAGACTGGATATTAGAGTGCCAAAAAAAAAGGTTTTCTGCAAAGAAAAATAGATATTCAGATGTTAGTCAAAACGTATTTTGATAATATTAAGAAACCGACGATTTTTAAAGACAATCTGCCCGTTGATAAATGGTTTCAAGCTTTTCTTAATCGGCATTCGCAGTTGACTAATAGAACTTCAGAATCAGTAACAAAGACCAGTGCAAATATTTGCGAAAATGATATAAAACAGTGGTTTAATAAAATAGAAAATTATTTAAGTGATAAAGAATTTCTTCATATATTAAAAGATCCTACACGAGTATTTAATGGCGATGAAACCTGCTTTCTGTTTAATCCAAAACAATCTAAGGTGGTAGCTTTAAAAGGTTCCAAAGATGTTTATGAAGTTGATACAGCTCCAGCTAAATCTAACTTGACCGTGATGTTTTCCTTTTCGGCTTGTGGTGACACCGTACCTCCAATGATTATCTACCCCTATAAACGAATGCCGAAAAATGTAATAGATACAGTTTCAGAAGGATGGGGTGTGGGTTACAGTTCAAATGGGTGGATGAAGTCTGAACTGTTTTATGGGTATATAGCCAACATATTTCATAAATATTTAAAATTAAAGGATCACTTTATTTGTCGACGGACACAAGACTCATCTAACAATTCAATTAAGTGAACGTTGCACTCATTTGCAAATAATCCTGATAGCATTATACCCAAACGCTACTAGGTTGCTACAACCTGCGAACGTTGCAGCGTTTAAACATATTAAAAATGCGTGGAAAAGAGCTAGATTAGATTGGTCTCGACAAAATCCTATGAAACAATTTACAAAACTAGATTTTGCTCCCTTGCTAAAAACTATAGTACAAGATATAAAGCCTTCTACTATTGCAAATGGTTTTAAGGCGTGTGGACTTTTCCCGTGGGACCAAAATGCATTACATTATAAAAAATGCATTGGCAGAACAACTGACATAAACGACACTGTTGTTGTAGAAAATTTTGAAACTTCAAAGTTTTGTAATATTGTTGGCACAAAGACTTGAAATACCTTTGACATACAGAACGAGCGATCTAACGATATTTACAAAATTTGAAAATTTTTTCAAAAAGACAAGAATATTGCTGAACGTGTTAGTAATAATATCAGCCAAACACAAGAAATGAAAGACAAAACCGATGATAATGAAAATTCTCAAGAGCATAAATCTTATGATTATTTAAGAAACATTTGCGATTTAGATTGAACTGAAAATAGTCCTGAAAATCTGCAGAAAGGTAATGTAGCAACATACAATATAGAAGATATCCCAATAGTTATTGTGCCCCCAAACGTGCAGCTAAACGATTTTAGCTATAACGATTCACTAACTGCGGAAAATCTTCAAATTCTTTCTGACCGTGAAGAAATAGAAAATATTTCTTTAAATGTAGAACTAAATCACTGTAACGAGAATAAATTGATTGCTGACTATGGTGTGCAAAAGTAATTCCAACAAAAAAAACAGGGAATCTTCATGAATACCTAATTTGGCCTGAAACTCCTCACCGCACAGGGATTCGTAACCGATCCAAAAAAGATCAGTGGCTGGAAGAATCTATTTAATGAACAACAGGAAATTAAAGAAAAAGCTGAATTAGAGAAACTTGAAAGAAAACAAAAGAGGATAGAAAATAAGAAAAACAAATTGCTCACACAAAAAGAGAAGAAACCTCGTAAAGAAATATCTAAAGTTAATGTTATTTCAAACGTTATTCTTCCAACTACTGAAAGTAGCTTAAGATCTGAAAAAACGGAGCAACCAGAAAACCATGTATGAAGATTGTTTGAGGATGATTGCAATACATCATCGGTGGTTATGCAGAAGTCAGAAACAAATGCTATATTACAGTCATTATCGATCTCTTGTTTTGTTAATTCTGGTTTATGCTACATGTGTGTTAAAAATATGACAAGCGTAAATGTTGGTTTAAAATGTAAAGTTTGTCGAATTAGACAGTACCATAAAATATGTCTCCAAAAAGTGAAATAATTCTCTAAAGAATTTGTATGCAATCCCTGTTTAAAGAAACAATAAGCTAGGTACTACAGCTTACTACAGACTTAATTTTTGTATAACTTCGTTTTTTTTTTATTTTAGTTTTATAAGTTTCTTCTTTTGCGTTGTAACTTTTTTACTTTTATAACAACTTCTAATAATTCAATGTTTTTATGGCTCCTATTTTGTTTAATTTTATGACCTGCACAGTGCCAATAACTGACTGGCCAATAACTGGTGCAACTATGACAATAACTAGAAAATATGTAGTACTTAAAGAAAAGAAATAATATAATTTTTGTCAGAAAACATTTAGCTGTTCTGTTAATTTAAACATTTTCTATAAATTCTATAGTTTATTAATACATATTGTAATGATATATATATATGAACTTCAGTGTAATTAATTTCATAACATTTAATTATATTTTTATTTCATGGGCCGAAATTGAATTCTATTTATCAAATTTTTAAATTAATGTCAAAAAAATGTTTGTTACTTATAGGTTAATGGTTGTGACATTCACTTGTGTCACTGTTATTTGTCAAAAAAAATTTATAAATTGATAATGATTAACTGATTCAAAGAATTTTACATTTTTTTATCTAACTCTACTAACTACAGGGTTTTATTATTTTAACTTTCTTCCTTTTTTTTGTATTTGTTTCTAATTATACCACCTATAAACTTTAGTAGGTCCTCTTCCTCTTCTTGGGTATCCTTTGTTCACCTTTACGTCTCTCACTCCTAGATGTCTTCTCACAGAATCACCCTTGATTTCGCGCTTTATGTCTCACCCAAAAATTGTTCACCACAGTGAAGTTCTAAACGCGCACCAAATTACTCTTATGTCCCTCCAAACAAACAGAAGAAAGGAAAAGGAATTAGAAGATATTTATGATAATAAATATTATAATTGTCCTTTGCAAAATATACTTTGTTCTTTAACTAATAAACTGTTTTTTATTTGACAAGATTGTGCAACTATTATTTAATAAAGTCTTTTATTTAATATGAAAATCTCTTTTTCATAATTTCTAATCAATCTAATAATCATGTGCACTCACACTTATTTTGCTCCTCTTTCATCTTTCCATTTACTGTACCGATTTCTTCCTTGATTTCCCGTTTGTTAGTTTATTTTCACACCACTAATTACAAATAAAAAATCCATCTAATTTGTGTATCTTGTTTTATTTTCTTGTTGTATCAATTTTCTTGTAATAGCGTGTAACATTAACATAAACCATAACTGACATAATGTAAACCATATATATATAAAACACATGGGCTAATAAGTCCCAGGCCTAACAAATAGATGGCACTAGTTCTATTGCATTCACCGCTTTTTCAGTTATTACTAACCTTCAAAAGACAGCTGTTAAAATTTCATGATATTCTATTCATTATTTTGTGAGTTATTGTGCTAAGAGTGACGCTACTTTTGTTATTTTCAAAACAATGGATCAAAAACAATTTCGTGTTTTAATTTTACGCTGCTTCTTGATGGGAAAAAATACCGTTCAAGCGAAGCAATGGCTTGAAAAGTGTTATGGGGACTCCGCTCCATCAGAAACAACAATAAAACGTTGGTTTGCTGACTTCAAACGTGGTCGTAGAGACACCGATGATGCAGAACGCAGTGGACGTCCAAATGAGGCGGTAACACCAGGAAACATCAAAAAAATCCACAAAATCGTTTTGAATGATCGAAAAGAGAAGTTGCGTGAGTTAGCTGACATCGTAAAGATATCAAAAGAACGTGTTGGCTTTATATTGCAGGAGCATTTGACTATGAGAAAGCTCTGCTCAAAGTGGGTGCCGCGTTTGCTCACTGTTCACCAAAAACAAGAACGTGTTGATGTTTCTGAGCAGTGTTTGGCCATGTTTAGACGTAACAAACCGGAATTTTTGCGTCGATATATGACAATGGATGAAACATGGATCCATCACTTCACTCCGGAATCAAAACGATCGTCATCTGAGTGGACAGCAACTGGTGAACCTCGTCCAAAGCGACCGAAAGCACAACAATCGGCTGAAAAGGTTATGGCCTCGGTATTTTGGGATGTGCGTGGTGTAATATTCATCGACTATCTTGAGAAGGGAAATACCATCAACAGTGAATATTATATAGCGTTATTGGAGCGTTTGAAGGACGAAATTGCAAAGAAACGACCGCATATGGCAAAGAAAAAAATTTTTTTTCATCAAGACAACGCACCGTGTCACAAGTTAATCAAAACTACATGAATTGAACTTCGAATTGCTCCCACATCCACCGTATTCGCCAGATTTGGCTCCGAGTGACTACTGGCTGTTCGCAGACCTAAAAAAAATGCTTGCCGGTAAGAAATTTCGCTCGAATGAAGAGGTTATCGCTGAAACTGAGTCCTATTTTGAGGCAAAAGATAAATCGTTCTACAAAAGTCGTATTGAAATGTTAGAGCGGCGCTGGAATGATTGCGTTGTTCTTGATGGAAATTACGTTGATGAATAAAGCTAATTTTGAACAAAAAAAACGTGTTTTCTTTGTTAAGCCTGGGACTTTTCAGTCCATGTGTTTTATATATATATAACAACTCTTAATGACCATATACATAGTAAGTTTTAATAACCATGTACATACATAGTTCTTAATCAACCATATACATAATTTTATTACTTTATTACTTTTCCTTAATTTATTTTAAAAGAAAATGCTTTTCTTTTACAGTTTTTTCTTATTTATCTTTTTTACGTCTCTGCATATCAACAACCACACCAAGATACCTCTTTTTCAATTTTTCTTTTCCACAAACTTCCCTTTTTTCCTTTCCTTTTTTTTCATTATCTAGCCACCCACTCTATACAACCTACTTTTCGTTATCTATTCCTAATCACAAAACCTACTGTACTTGCACTTAATCATATTATATTCTTTGAATGATTAACCCTTCATTTTAATTTTTTTTTATTTTAAACCATAGAGTTTTTAGTATCATTACAATATGTAAACATTAAGTAGACTATGTATATGTTTTTCTAAAAGACCGTTTAAACTTAGAATTTTTTTAAGGAGGCCAATTATTGGTTAGTTTTCCCTACATCAAGTTTAAAACATTTAGTAAATTTAATTTTATATTGCTAGGTACCTCCTACTTATGACATCCTGTATTACGAGACAGAGACTTCACTTATTACGTAATAACTAAGATAATGAGTAAATCATACCTTTCTTGTTATAATCATTACGCGAGATTACTATCAATGCTTGAAATACCAATGTGATAGGTAATTTAACCTCACGTAATAATAACTGTTAAGTATACCCATGTGGTTGTAAATAATAATGAGCAGATTAATGGAAATTAATAAATTAAATTTTTTTAATGCTACATACCGTCAGATTCTTCCAAAATTTCACTTAAATCGACATCTTTGTAATTCTTTATCGGCGTCTTCTGCGGAAACGCACTGATAACGGTTACTTCGTGTCCTCTAGATGCAAGTTCTTTCATTAAAGTGTGACCCAGAATAAAATGACTGTGTGTTGCTCCAGGAAACACACCCAATATACGGACACCTTCAAGCGGATTTAAAAAATAAATAAATGCAGCACTTATTAATACAAACTTCATTTTTTCTGTTTCTATGAACTATTGTAGCTGTCTCGACACTTTCTCTATGTGCCACTTATATATATATATTATATTGTCCTCTGTAGATGTGAGTCAGTGTTCTAGTGTATTTCATAACATCTAGATAACTTAATTGATGAGCGCGATGAGTACTGCCGAGAATAAACGAATGAAAGTGGAATCAACACGTGGTGGTTTGCTAGATTTGACTGATAAATCGCTTAATCACTGTTTTGAGTGCTATAGATAGTGAAAACAATACTCTTCAAAACATATGCCCCAGTCATGTAATAGTTAATTTATTGTAATTAGGTATGTACATGTAAGGACATTATAACTACACTTCAACAAGGTGTGAGATAATTTAATTTTTTTCGAAATTTGGTTTTAAAATAAAAACACGAATGCCAAACTGATTTAAATATTTTCCAGTACTGTTACTTCTCGACGGCTAATTTAAGTCATCCTCATCATAATTCTAAAAATGTTTGGTTTTTGAAATACAGGGTGTAAATTTGAAACGTTGCAATATGTCTGAAATTAAAAAAGATATCAAAAATCACTGGAAATCGTTTCGGTAATATGGAGGGGGACGTAGAATGATGTTATACATTATAACCTAGCCATTTTAAATTGAAAAATACTTGATCCAATGTTATAACGCAAAATATTTCGTTTTATTGTTGATTATAAATTGCGTTATTCAAGATGGTGTCAAGAGAAGACGTCACTCGAAACGTTATAGACAGTTCTTTATTATGAAATAATGGCTACTTAACCATTCGATAGAGTGTGCAACGATGGCTCTTTTCTTTTCAGTTGTTACCAGAAAAGAAAAATAAAATTACAAAGACATACCGTCGTGTCACTAGTCAGTAACTAACAAGACTTCTAGGTATGTTTGCCTGCACATACCATTTATGTTCAAGGTTATTATTGATTGGTTGTCTGGTGGATACGTGTTTGTTGCAGGAGCATCCTGATGACAATAACGATACCGCTTCTTCAAGCAGGAGACTACATTGTTGCTAAAACTACTAACCATTATAGAAAGCCATAATTCACGTACTATTTTCACTACAATTTTCTCTTTAGGTTACTATTCTTCGATTCATTGTCGAGTTAGCGGCTGACTGAGAATGTCTCTAGATTCTTTATTGGGTACGCGTGAGCTAAATTCAGCATTATTAAAGTTCTTCTTTCCTTCTTAACAAATACTGTGGATCAATCTTAATCCTTAAACCTAGGTATCGAATAGTACAGAAACTCGCCATTTGCGTTTGCAAGACCCAAACAAACTGGAGGAACGAATACAAGAAAAAAAGTGTCAGTGTTTTCCTCATAAAACTAGATTAGAATCAATTTATTTGATGTTCTGAGATCTCCAGTTTCTATTCTATTTGAGACCATAATTCACTAAATGGGAAACCAAATATTTTTGTCCGTAAGACTGAAGAACTTATCTGGGCTAATTTGTCTCGATACTCTAGTACAAAGACGCAAAAGGCATAAATTCATTTTTGAAGAGTAGCTGAAATTAAAGAATGGTTTTGCAGTTTTGAAACCGGTGCTAGAACGCTGAGTTGTTGCAGCCATTGCACATTTTTGTGAGCAAACAGATTCTGCTTCTAAACGTAAAACAACAACGCCATTAAATGAGATGTGGAAGGTTTTGGATTCTGTGGTCAAATATTCAACTAATTTTTTTAGATAGTTACCTCAAACTTTCTGTGTCATTATGAAGCGTAAATAAAAGCACTTAAAATCTCTTGGGATTTCTTTATGTAGGTCTACATGTTTTTACTTAACCTTGGAAGAAAATACCTTCTAAATAGGTATTTATGTCTAAATGATTGAAACTAAAAATCGCCGTGCTGACTCAGCGAGTAGAGTAGCTGATCGGTCAAAACCTTTAGGTTTTCTTATTCTCATCGACATCTGAAACCTAGAAAAGCAAAATTGGAAACAAGATAAACCACATTGAAGTATCAATAAACCGACGTCTTTCGGTGTCATTGTTAAAATACGTATATGCTTTCCATGAAACTGGTTTTCTGACAAGGTCTAATCCCGAAAAACATCAATTCACTAGTGAATCGGACAGTGAAAATCGTCGGTATACAATTGGGGATATTTACCAGGACAAATTATCTTAAGAATCACACAGACTACATTTGAGGATATTTATCTGGACGTAATCTCTTGAGAATGAGATATTATCTGAACTTAACTTCTTCCGATAGCTTAGAGGCAATGTAAAACTGCAGGTTTTTTCAAAAAGTTGACATCTTATGCATATAATAAATTAAGTCTTATTGCAACCAAGAACACAATGCTAGCTAGACCTAAAGCATCTGCAGCTCTCTGTAAAGAGCATACCTCAAAGCTTGTAGATTGCAACAAAAGACTTAATGATATTAACACAAGTTCAAATTTAATCTTCGGCAAAACTAACTGACTTTATACTAAAACGGCATGATTTTGAAAGTCCAGTTGATCAGCAAATTGTAGAAACACTGTAACCCCAATTTTAAACTAACAAAGATTGCTAAGCACCAATTCATTTATATTCCAAGTAAAAACCTTTACTCTATTTTGCGTCGATAAGCGTTCGAAACTGCAAACGATCACTAGAGACAGTTGGCAGAAAATGATAAAGTTTCCTTGATGTAGCCACCAGAACACTGGAGAATTAAAAGTAACGTTAGAAGTCTATGACTTGTTAAGAAGGATACAGTGACACCATTTATGAAATCGCAATCTTTTTGTAACATTTTAAAAAACTACCCAGCAGAAGAGGTTCGTAAATGACAAAACTGATAAAGCTCTTGCTGAAAGACGCTAAATAGCTATTAGAATTACCTAAGTTCAACCTAAGACTATTATAAGCTTTTCTTACTGGACACTGTTTAGTGAGGCATCATTTCAAAAAAATTGGCAAGATGCGCAATCATAAATATACTGCTTGTGGGATCTCAATTAAAGGCACAGAAAATCTACTCTACAGTTGTGCAGTTTTTGATCTAACCATGCTAAACCACCTTTTAGGAGTTGCAATGAAGTCACCTTAAGAAATTGGTGATCTAACCATAAACCATTTACTAAAAATTTCTAAAAGCTTGAACGTACTCAATGATTGATATGCTAGATATAGGTGATAGACAGATGATAGATCGAGGTAAAAAAAGGTTTTGTTGTACCAATTAGCCCATTATTGTCTACAATCTATGCAATAAAGAAAAACATTTAGGACGTAAAAACTCTTGGTATATCCTTGGTCATCACATCTTCCTTCAGTTATCATCTTAAATTTCGAAAATTAATTTTTACTAACTTTACGTTCACGAGCCAACAATTTTCCCAAGTAAGACAGAAAACGTATTTTAAAAAAACTCTAGTTTACCTAAGACTATCTTTAAATAAGAACACGAAAAGCTCCGTAAGACTGCAAAATTGTAAACGCTTCGACTGTTCATAATTTGGTCCGGATCAAAACAGTTGGATAAGGCATCTTCTATATTGTTATTGCACGCACTCATATAAGTGAATGATAATTAATTTACTGTAAAAATTTAATTTAGGTATTATAACAGCTAGTTTGTTTATAATTCAGATAGTTTAGTTAGTTAAATTTAACATAAGAAGCACAAACA
>VTPC01086645.1:0-10633 GCA_011009095.1 Ignelater luminosus | reverse complement strand
ACTACCCCATACAATATTGCATATTGGCCAACGTCCAATGTTGTACAAACATATACAAAATTACTAGTTTCCTATATAACGTAGAAGAAACATTTGATTTTTATCTATCAAGGATTTAGTTTGATGTTACTTATTTATTCTGCTTGTATTTCATTATTAATCGAAAAAATAAATATGTTGATAGAAATATTTTAAAAAATAATAATAATTAGCTTTGTCTAAATAAAGCAATAAGTAAGAAACGTTCTAATTAGATCTCATAAAACTGAATTATTGCGTTTGGTTCACTGCTAGCCGGAACATTATTCAGGATGTTTTCATCAAATAGGGGTAGCTTAGATATTAGGAAGTAGAAAAGTTAATTGTAAAGCAACATTTAATTATTTTCTTTATTATTATTAGCTAGAGGTATTAAGAACATTAATATCATCAAAAAATTTATTATTATTTATCATCTTATTATGACCTATAAATAGGTACATAAATAAATCAATAAGAAGCATAATATCTGTCGCTTTGCAAATATTTGATTCTCTTGTACTTCTCTCAAAAGCTATGGGCATTTTAGATTGGTTGAGATGATTCTATATCACAAGATATAAGTGAAGGTTAGAACAATTATGCACAACAATACTTACTTACATTCCGTGCCCGGATCACAGGTAAAATCAAATAGTGTTTCCCCAGTATTGCGCCACAGGATGGCTCTGTCATTCGCTTTGCTAAGGTCTCGATGAATGCAGCCTTCCCCTAAGTCTAGGCAGATCAGTAAGTCCTCAGCGTCTTGTGTTTCTCCACATCCACATCTGTCGTCCTCTGCATATCTCCATCTTTTTAAATTCTTCTTGCATCGCAAAGTGTTGGTTCTGAGCCTGTTGAAAGCTCTCCAAATAGGATATGGTAATTGAACCTCCTCTCTCGGTTCCGAGGCCCCAGCAGGGAAAGATGCCTGCCACAGTTGGCAGCGGCGTCGTCCGGCAGTGATTTCGAGTACATCCGTGGATTTTATAAGGCGTTTCCTAGATCTTAATCTTGTTTGATACCTCGGTTGTCCAAACAAGTGATGTCAGTTGCTTGCTTCTTCCTCTCAACTTCCGAAGCAACCTCCGTTCTATTGGGTGGAGGAGCAATACCTATGATAGGGTTAATTTTATCTGTTGGGGTGGGTTTTAAACATTCAGATATTATTCGGCCAGTGTTATTTATTGCATAATTGACCATATGGGTGTGTGCAGAGTGACCCCATACTGGAGTTGAGTACTCCGGAGTTGAGAAACATAAGGCCAAATCAGAGGTTCGGAGCACACTTGATTAAGCTCCCCAAGTAATACCAGTCAGTTTGCGAATTATATTATTTCTAAACGATATTTTTGCTTGGTGTCTTGACAGTGGGCCTTATGAGTCAGTGTCGGTCCAACCTGACTCCTAAGTATTTTTGCTCGGTGCAGTGTTCCAGAGGTTGTACCTTCCAGGTTATGTTTAGTCTTCTCCTCGCCTGACGATTATTAAGATGGTAGGCGCATACCTGGGTTTTCATAGGGTTCTGTTTCAACGAATTTCTGTCTGCTAGCTTTTCCAAAGCAGCCGATAATCTACATTTCATCTCTTTGAAACTTTTCCCGTAAGTCGCTATGGCCGTGTCATCAGCATATATGAAACGCTTTGTTTCAGGGGTACATGGTATATCGTTGGTGTATATAAAGGGTTTTCCAATAAGAGGTGTTATTTTGATATTCAAAGAAAAGTGCCATTTTTTAATATAAATGATCGGATGTTTATTTCATTATAAAGAGGAAGGTATGCCGTTAATAGTGGAAAATAACATCAGGCAAATGACCACCACGACCACGCTTACAGGACAATATCCTTTTCATGAAATTTTCCATAACCAAATCGCAAAGTGGCTGCCCTATGTCCTCGATAGCCTCACGAATTCCATCTTTGAGGTCTTGAATCGACGCTGGGCTGTTGGCGTAGACCTTCTCTTTCACGTGGCCCCAAAGAAAGAAGTCGCAAGGTGTTAAATCACAAGATCTCGGTGGCCAATTGTGATCACCTCTTCGAGAGATAACACGGCCCGGAAACTTTTTCCGTAAAAGATCAATGGTTTCGTTGCTTGTGTGGCACGTAGCGCCGTCTTGTTGAAAGTAAACGTTGTCCAGATCAATACCATCCAATTCCGGCCATAAAAAATCGTTAATCATCTCTCGATAGCGCAATCCAGTCACCGTAACTGTTGCTCCAGCCTCATTTTCGAAAAAGTAAGGTCCAATGACTCCGCCGGACCATAAACCGCACCAAACAGTCACACGTTGAGGATAGAGAGACTTTTCAACAATAACTCTTGGATTTTCTGAGCCCCAGATCCGACAATTTTGCTTGTTGACGAAGCCACCGAGGTGGAAATGGGCCTCATCACTCAAGATGATTTTTCGATGGAATTCTGGATCATTTTCATGCATTTCAACGACCCAATCAGCAAAGACACGACGTTGTTGATGATCGGCCGGCTTGAGTTCTTGTGTTAACTGGACTTTATAAGCCTTAAGACCCAAATCTTTATGCAAAATACGGTGTAATGACGTTTGTGGAATGGCTAATTCCAAAGAACGACGAGGAATGGACAAACCTGGGTTTTCTTTAACACTTTCGGCTACAACAGCAATATTCTCGGCTGTTCTTGAGCGACGTGCACGGGTTTTATTCTTCACATCACTAACTTGTCCCAAGAGCTCGAATTTTTTCACCAATTTCTGTATTGCGGTCCGACAAGGTGCTTCACGGTGACCCAAAAATGTTCGAGTTTTACGAACCGTCTCTGCCAAATTTTCACCATTTTTATAGTGAATTTTAATAATTTCAATGCGTTGTTGAAGCGTGTATCGTTCCATATTTATTAATGGCGTAGTTTCTACTTGTCAAATGTCAAAAAATGATAGCTTCAAAAGTGACATCTACCGAAATAGCGGGCTATTCAAAATAACACCTCTTATTGGAAAACCCTTTATTATAAAGAAGTGGTGCAAGTAGGTTCCTCCAACGACTGTTTTTCGATTGAAGGGTGACGTAGAAACCACGGTTTTGGAGTAAGCATTTCAGTAGGCTCGTTAGACCCAAATATTTTACTAATAGTTTTTGGTGATTTACACCGGTTATTTGCATCTGCTCAAACTCATTTTCAATGTGTTGAGTGAGAATTAGTATTTGGCCACAGCAAGACTTCCCTGCCCTGAAACCAGCTTGCTCTAGAATTAGCTTTCAGAAATGCGGTTTAAAATCATTGTTTCAAACGCCTCAGAACGGTAACATAGTAAGAAACCGCCCGGAAATTTTTTGGTGCTATTGGTTCGTTTCCAGGCTCCTGTATACTTAATAAATAAATAAATAAGATTAGGCAACTGTCATAACAATAATGTAATGCGTGTAACGCGACAAACATTATAATACATGTCCTATTTTCAAAAAGCAATAAATGCAGCCGCAAGCATGATTTTACAGTTCACTTGACCCAGAAACATTTATGTTATGAACACTTTGTATTGAACTCTTGCATGCAAGCTTATTTTGAAAATGAAAAGGCATTTACCCTAAGATCCGCTCTCCAGTAATAAGACATAAGGATTAAAAACATTTAAATCATTTAGGGCAGTTTCAGAATAATAAACAGGTTTCACAAAATTTGCGCTGAACATTTTTCTAAATCTGCTTTGTAAATATAAAAGTTCGAACAATATTTTTTAATAAAAAAAAAAATGAAACAAAGAAAGAAAATAATTACGGAAAGATAAAGAAAGTCGCTACTTTGGGTCATATTTTTGTTTTTTGCCGCTTTGTTCCTCTGGCATTGAAATGTCGCTACGCGTAGCGTAATTCCGCTACGGTTGACACTGCAATCAACATTGCACGCATGCATTGCACGTACGTGTTGTTACATGACTTGCACTTTACAAAAAGCTTTGTTATTCTGATTAAAATAATACTCTCTAAAATCAGTTTCTGTAAACAGCCGGAAAAATAATAAAATATTATTAATATTGATCGTTATACAGGGTGCGGCAGAACCGCTTAAGCAGTTTTGATGGTTTATAAAACAATAACGGAGGTACATAGAGAAAAGCTGTTTTTATTTTCGAATTCAGTAGTAAATTTCATTTTATATTCATTAGGTTTTAAAAAGCAGCAACACACTGTTGGGTGCGATGGAACCGACTAAGCTATTACGAGGGGGTCAATGCTCGGGCTGCGGTGGGGGAAGGCAGGTGTAACTGGTTTCATTGTGTTCCCTCGGTAACCCTATTTTGGTAGCCAATATGGTTTGGATCGGAGAACATCGAGGCTTTGCCGTGCGGGCGTATTTTGAAAACAACCAGTCTGTGATTTCAACGCAAAGAGTTTTTCGGTAACGGTTCAACATTTCGCGCAACAACGCCGTTCCTAATGCGAACACAATTCGATCATAGGTTAGGCCGTTGGAGGAACTGGTAGCACGCTTCGAAAAAGTACACCTGGCCGACGCAGGTCCATAAGAACACCGGAAAGTGTGCAGATTGTGAGAGCAAACGTTCTGCTCGAAAGCATGCTGTTGCTTTGATAATGTCAGTCTGAGAAGGATTTTATTCATTTAGATTTGCAAATTCATCTTTACAAAATAATGTTGGCTCAAGAGTTGAGTGCAGCAAATTACGCCAATCGCAAAAATCTGTGTGGGAAAATGCTTGCCCAGATTCTTCTCGCAGCAGCTTTCATCAGTAGCAACGAGGCACATTTCCACCTCAATAAAACTGTAAATATGCAAAATTTCCGCTACTGGGCTGAACATAACCCCAGAATGATTCATGAGTTATATGCCCGTACTTTTTTGAAGAAGAAGGCGTGACTGTGACCGTGAATTGCAAACGTTATGTCTTAATGTTGGAAAATTTTCTGCAGCCCAGAATGGAAAAGATTGTTAAAAAAGAGGAATTGTGTAAGTTGTGGTATCAACAGGATGGGGATACAGCACACACAGCCTAAAATTCACTCAATGTTTTGAGAGCAATGCTTTCCGGACGTCTGGTCTCTCTGAGGAAATATGTGAGATGGCCGGCGGTGCTGTCACCACAGCTAATTGAGCAGATTATTGAAGAAGCTAGCGCCATACTCCGCGATATATGCGAACGAGCTGTACAAACCTTTAGAGATCGTCTCCAACAGTGTGTTGCTGGCAACGGTCGCCGTCTTGAGGACATTATTTTCAAAACTTAATGAATATAAGACTGCTGAATTCGAAAATAAAAACAGTTATTTTTTATATACTTCTATTAATTTTTTATAACCTCTCAAAACTGCTTTTGTCGTGCCCTCTATATCTGGAATTTCTTATACAGTAAGAAATACGAACTAATTTAAGTTGAATTATAGAGAAGTTGCCTATGTTAAAGATCAATTCATTGGTGACAAGAAAATTCCAAAGAAAAGGTTTTAGATAAGATATTTAGTTTTTAACACAGAACATAAAAAATATTTCTGCAATAGTTTTTTGGTTTTTTATATATACACAGAGCGTAAGTACAGTTTCTTTTTCCTAATGGAACGCCTACTTGATTTTTATGTTATAGAATAGTTCGTTTAAAATACTTTCTGTTGATACAAAGTTTTTATGTAGTTATTCTTTTGATTAAAAAGATTATTGAATAAAAACCATTTAAATAAGCTGGATAAGAAACTAACTAAATTTAAAAAACTTAAAATTTTTCTTATGGGTTTGATCATAGTTAAATACGCTACCGGGTGGTTTAAATAAGTTTAAATAAGAATTTTGAAAATGTCACTTATATATTTGTCAATTTTAAATCGTTTGTAAATAAAGAGATAATAACAGACCTCATAAAGAATTCTGATAAACTGCTTCTCATTTTAAGCTGGGCGCCAATCTTCCCTCTTCAACTAGATAGGTGTACCTCTCTCTAGGTTGTGAAAAGAGAAGAAAATCAGTTTCTCGACACTTTCTCGGTTTCTTTTCAACTTTTTGGCGTACAGAATTAAAGCTGATTAAATTCTGCACAAAATAAGTTACTGTACACATTTTTGCCAGATTTAAATTCTCCGAATAATGACTGTCTAAACTGACTAAAGTTGCACTACCAGTATTTACTACTTTTTATCAGTCTACCGATTGCTTTAAGAATGTTTTAGCAGCTATTCAAGTACGTTCTAGTAGTCGACATGTCTTTTATAACAGCGTTAGAAAAGACACAAGAAGACAAAAGGGTCTTTTGAATACATTGACTAAAGCAGTAGCATACCAAGATTCATTGAAGACCTGTTATCAGGTTCAAGAATCTTCTTGTAATTGACGAATGCGCAAGATTTGGGTTGCAGAAACTTCTGCTCATGGTCTGATTCTGATTATCACATTAAATGAACCTACTACATAATAGTTTCAACTACAAATCTGCAGCAAAAGGAGTTTGCAGTTGTAGAAAGACTAAACTTACGTAGTATGAGTGATAAAAAATAATTTTTCGTAGAAATTCAATTAATTTGAATTTTTTATGCAGTTATCTTTGCTGGAAAGTTGAGAAATTGCCAAAAAACCATTTTTGTCCCTCTTTAACCGCGGAGAGAACGACAGGACAGGATATAGGAACAGGAACAAATCACACTTTTCAATGGAAAAAGAAGCATAGATTTTAGTATAAGTCTTTAAAAGATTTTTGTTAAATGTATAAATGACATCGACAATAATAAGAAAAAAATAAATACCCAGCTCAAAAGCGCTCTAACTTTTTGCATGGATACGGTATGTCGATGGAATAATAAAATACAAAAACAAAATCAAATTCTTGAATTATCCTTAAGATAAAATTAACGATTTAAGGAAACTAGGAAAGACAAAGTGAAAATACAATATTTTAGTTTAGAGATCTAGGAGCTTAGGAGTACTGAGAAATTATTGCAAATGAGTTTAATATATGTAAGCTCAATCAAAATGAGGCATCTTAGTGAAATAAGAGTCTCTCGTGTTGTTGCTCCGATTGATAATCAGAACCATTTTTTAGTACTTTCTACTTTGCGTTGTCACAGCCTCAAAGCAAAGAATTCATGAAATTGCACTCATGATGACTCACGAAAAAGATGTTTCCGACTAGACAGTTAGGGGCAGATTGAGAAAAGCAACCTAACATCAAGAAGATTTGACTTTTCAGGTTTTGTTTATTACGTTACAATGGTCTTGGACGCGCTTACAGAACCCCAGGTAAAAAGTTCGATGCTGATTCTGTAATGGCTTGGGATGGTATGTGTCTCGATGAAAGAACCAAAGATAATGCCAGGCCAAATACTGCGGGTTCATCATAAATTGGCTTCAGCGATCCAACAGTGTGTTAACAAGCTTAGAATAATCACATTCTGGTTAGTTAGTGCAAATTGCTGATGTATTGAGCACCTGTATATGTTGAATCGATGCAACGTGAACTGTGAGTGTTCAAGATAGACAGGTTTTGCTGTTTATAAAATCTGATTGCTCTTGACTAATAATACAAGTTAACATATTATTGTGTGTTCGTTATTGCTTTGTTTGTTCCTTAGAAGGGTTACCGAGGATCATATCTTCAGCCAGTAAAGTTTTACCGCTTTCAAAAACAACTTCGTACTAAGATAGCAACAGCTTCCAAAATGCGCTTTTTGGTAAAAATTTGTTATTCAAATGTAGCACCTGATTGCAGATTTTTTTTTACTTTTAAACTCCAGGAACTCTGGAAATGCATTCCTTAATGTGCAAATGTTTGTTTTTGAAATTTATCCGCATGGTATTTCAAATTCGATGGTATTAAATGGGCATATTTTTTATTAGCGCAGCTAAGCTACCAAAAAAATTATTACATATTATGCTCTAAAAGATTACGATTGCTTAAATGCAATTTTAGGTGCTATAACTGAAAAAAAATCAAAAGTATGAAGATTTGAGCAAATACTGTGCAATCAGCTTTTTCGTAGCTGCGTTAATATCAGCGACAACTGTTTAATACCATCGAATTTAACTTTTAAGACATTCTATATTTAAATTTGAACAAACTGCAATGCTATCATAAACACAATGTAGTAGCAGATAAATTTTTTTGTTAATTCTACAGAATTTATTTCACGGGAAAGAAAACTACTTGTTCCTTTTGCAATTTTTTTCCTTAATCTAACAGAAGTCTTATGATCATAAACCGAAAATGCTTTGTATAATTGATAAATACTTTTCTAAATGATGTGAAAAATTTTGTTATTTGACGAAAAACGTGGACGCTGCTAAACAAAACGTTCTTGTATATTTTACAAATTAATTTCTATTTTATACGTGTAAATTTATTATCATTGATAAAAGATTTCGTTATATTATCTTTTCGTTATATAAACAATAAGTAATTTGTTAAATTACCTAAAATTTTGTCGGTTAAATAAGGCAAGAGATTTGTTAATGTATTCTGTTATATTTGCAGAAAAATTATTTTTAGTGCAGTACTTAATGAAAAAACCAAGATGAAGTACCTAGGAGTACTGTTCACAAATAAATCCACTTTTGAAGATCATATTAAAGCAAGTACAGCAAATAATGAAAAATCTTTCTTTTAAGAAAACAAAAGCTGAACAAGTAGAATACATTTTACTGCAACAAATATAATTAGCAATAAAAAGAAAAATTAAAATCCTGACCTCGGCCCAATAATACTACTGCTATGCGTATGTAAAGCTTTAGATAAAAAATCACGGTAACAAAAGTTTGATGTTTTTGATTCTGTTTAAATTTTTTAACCTGTGTGTAACAACGCGATTTTATCCTTACCAGTAGTATGAATCTTGTCATCGTCACTGGAATACTGACAGAAATCTGATGAGCTAAATACAATCAAGAATGAACATAATCTAATTTAAAACCCTGCAATTTACTAAAATTTCTTTTTTCTTCATTCCCATTACTAGACTTGTTTTGTTTAGTTTGACTTTTACACCAACTTTAGTTAAATATCTACAATAATGATAATAATTAGTCTTACTAAAACATAAAGATTTTGTTTATTGATAGGAATAAAAGAATAAGTTGGCACACAATACAAAATCGTATAACTAACTATTAATAACAAGTCACCAAATAAATACACTGTTATACAAAAATAATCGGCTTTAGTTAAACCAAACATAATCCTGTTAAGTGGTAAAATCTGGCCGAGAACGGGAAAAGTAAACGGAAATTCTACTTTTCCATCGAATGTACCTAAACAGTAGTCTACCGAATTGATTGTCAAGTGTTTCACTACAATCTCAGCTTCTTGTTGGAAAAGAAAAACCGAGAAATACGTAATACTATCCGTCTCTTCTCAATGTTAGATTTCAAAAGATAAACGAGAGGGAGAGAGATAGAAATTCGTAAACGACGCGATAAACATACGAACTTTAGTTCATTATCTGTTAGCCTGGAGCTGTACTGAGGCTGGTTTTCCGGTATATTATAGCGCGTCATATAACCCCAAATCGCTAAACGATTTATAATGGGAAAATGCATTTTCCGATACTTTTCTTGATGCGATAGTAGCAACGTTTTGTCTTTATAGGAAGTAAATATATATGTCGAGGTCTTCTTTTTCTGTAAAAGAAATTAAAATTCTATTTAGATACCATCAACTAGTCGACTTTGGTGTATTATGGAAATATATTTTTTAATAAATATTATTATGTTTAGTATCAGACAAACATCATATAAAATAGATATAAATTAGAAAAATATAAAGTTTTGTTGCTTTTTCTCGCTATATAAAAAGTGTCCCACCACCTTATATAACAATAATGTCAAGCAAAACGACAAAAACTAGTCAGAAGAAAAAAGACTAGATGAAACTTAACAGTTCGGAATTTAGATTACACGCTGAAAAGGACTTACACAATAAAAGCTTCTCATCTTCAGCAACACAGTTTTTCTGGTCTTCAACTATATTTGGAATAAAACCTGCAAATGTAGCTTTTTATTTTATTTTCAATGTCTTTCCCTGTAGTTGGCTGATGTCTATAAACTCTATCTTTTACAAAGCCCCAATGAAAATAATCCAATAAAGTATGTCTAGGTATTCGCCATTGCCTTGTTCCACATAATGAATGGGCTGTTTAACTGTTTTCTTACAATTCTAGAATTGTGAAGGAGAACACCATTATGATGAAAAATCATTTTACATATGTCACAACTGCAAAGTGACAGTATACGATAACACTACCCTGGACAAACCTTTGCATAGTGCCTACCAACCATTTTTCTATATGTTGTAAGCCACAATGTGAATTGCCCACCCTACAAAGATCGTTATTGGGCAACTATGAAAAGTATCACTTTTCAAAGATCAAAGTTCTGATACGAAATTAATAAATATAATCGAATCATGATTGCCTAGAATCAGCTGGCTTGTATGATTTCCCCATCCACCATTTTTATATATGTTGTAGACCAGAATGTAGATTAATCTTTGTATTAGGTCAACCTTTTTAAATGAGTGTCCGCAAACTATTGTTTTATATGTACCCGAAATACAATATTCTTTCACTATTCTTTGAAGATATTTATCTGGGAATTTTTAAATGTACCTAAAGCATAGGTATAATTAAAAAGGTAGTCGGGGGG